>JASDQU010306848.1:69674-81097 GCA_032191745.1 Picea mariana | reverse complement strand
ATGTGTCAATTGAGTTTAACTCAAGTGGTTGGGAGGAATGATATATGTCAATTGGTTTGAGCTCAGGTAGTTGAGAGGGATGATTGTCATCTTCCCCACTCAGATTTAATTCTTGCATGTATCGTATTGAGCTCTTAACGAGTATATTATTGTAATGTAATGACTTCGAGCCATGCTATTGACTGAACTTACGCATAATTATTAAAAGAATTCACATATGCTTCTTCTTCTTCTTTTTCTTTTTTTTTTTTATGTATGGAGGAATCAGCAACTAGTTGGGCACATGCTCGCGTTACACATGGCCGTGTTATCCAACCGCTACCACTATAACCTCCAGGTGTGCCCACGATGCCCCTTACGCGGCACACAAGGTAAGTTGGGGGGAGTTGAACTCGAAACCTCATGGAACTTCATTTTCACGGCACTTGCCAATTGAGCTGCCCCCCGGGGGCCACATATGCTTTTTACTTAAAGTGCAAAATTATTAAATAAATTGATTGATTAAATAATTTTAATTTTAAAAAATCACTATCCTCTCGTTTATTTTATTTTTTTTAATCATTCATTAATTTAATATGGATATTAACTTTTAAGTTATCACTTAATTATATTTTAAGTGATTAGGTTTTGTTTATATACAAGAATATAGTTAAATTATTAAATAAATTGATTGATTAAATTATTAAATTAATTAATTAACTAATTAATTTTAATAAAAAGAACTATATTATATGATTTATTTTCTTTTTCTCAATAACTCAATTATTTAATATAAATATTAAATTACCACTTAGTTATATAGTTATATTTTAAGTGGTTAGGTTTTGTTTATATACATTCAAATCTTATTGTATCAAGTTAGATCAACAACCTTAAATAGTATAAAAGTTAAGCCAAAAATCCTAAATATCATAAAAACTAAGTTAATGATTCTAAATGTTATAAACTTTTTCTTATTAAAAGAGAAAAAAAATTAAAAATTACATTAATATTATTTTAGATTTTTTATAAAAAAATAAAGTATTATTATTAATAATAAACTTACAAATAATAATAAAAATTTAAAATTTTGTTTATTATAGAAAATGTATAATAAATATTTTAAATAGTTTTAAGAAAATTGTGAGATGTTTGTAATTCAAACCCTAAACTTTATTTAACATTAAGGCCTTTAACAATGTTCTATTAATAACTTAAGATATAAGCTTTTATTATTTTGGTTGAGTGACTAATATAAAGACAAGTGTTGCATGGCAGGGTAGTCCTTGTCAGGTTGAATTGGGAATAAATGCACAGGGATGGGGGAAAGTAGCGGAGGCAAATGGGAACTGCAGCGGAGACATGGCAAGCAGCATGAAGCACAAGTGGTATCCATGCAGGAAATGACACGTGGCCCCTAGAGCAATTCTAGCATTGAAACCATTTAGTTTTTGAAAGTATATAATCTATCTTGCTTTTATTTTTTACCAATAGTTTGACTTGCTATGTTTGAAATTACCATTCCTACCTTGCATGTTTTATCTCTTCAATGTATTTATGAAATTAATTCATAATGATTTCTATATACTTCCAACTGGTTAGAGTTAAGTACAATTTTCATAATCACTTCTTTAAATAGATCATTTGGCTTGTGTGTGTCTATATGTGCCAGGACAAATAAAGTTATATGTGATGGCAAAGAAACAACAATATTTTTTTTTAATCCTAATGTGTTCTTATAGATGTGGTACTCCTCTATAAGTTTTTTCCTGTCGCATGTATAGTTCAAATGTGGGACTTAGAGAATATCTGTCGCAATGACTTGAAGCAATACAAAACAATAGAAAATGGTTTGTTTTGTTTTTTTTTAATTAAGGTTTTTGGAAAATAGGACCAAGAATCACACACATTAAACATTCAAATTAAATAAACACAATCTCTTGACATTCAGCATCGTTGAAGATAAAAATTTATGAGCACATAAATATAAAAGGAGATAAAAATAGTTTTATTTGAAATATATCAAAAAATAATATTGTATGTTACATATTCTTGGAAATTTAAATGCGTTTGTCATATAGACTGGGATTGGGGCTCCCGCGGACCATAAAAGAAATATGTACAAGAAATAGGATTATAGAAAGAAGAAGTGGGCGATGGTAGAGAGCAAGACCTGAAAAAAAGAAATTGGAACGTATAATTCTTTGGCTAGACATTTCTATTTAAAAAGGTGGAATAACTGGATTGATAAACAAAGCAGGATGTGATTAGTATAGACTTACACTGATGGTATATATCTCCCCCTTTGTTGTTTTCTTGTTGATGCCTTTTTATTGCTGTCGTCAACGACTACTGGAATCGTGCCAACTGTCTGTTGCCCTTCGTCGATGAGCTTCTCCTTTGCCCTTTGGACTCATTCTTCAATGTAGCCTCTCAAGGGGGCCACGTTTATCACATTCCGGATTTTTATGTTGAAAAGATCATTTCTAATTCCCTTAGATCGATAGAAAGATTACGTAGATCCTGATCAATTTCTTCATTTTCTACCGAATAGTCGACTAGCCAGTTGTCCACGTCATCTTCACCATATTCAAGGATGCTGTAAAAAATTTCTAAAGACAACCCCTTAAAAATATCAACTTTTTCATTAAAGGCTTACTTAGTTAAGGGCAAGGAGTTGACGATTAAGTTCGGGTCTTGGACCTCGTTGGTACTTCCGGATAAGTCTATTTCGGTCAACTTTCTGAATAATTCTTCTTTGATATTGCTTGTTCAAATGATTGGACAATGAGATGCAGGTTCTTCACTTTCTCTTTCCAGCATGCATTTAATTGAGTGATCCAGTTTTGGGAGGGGAGATATTCTTGTCTTCTTCTCATATCTGTCATGTTGTTGAAATGGACACCAAAAGGGATGACTGTGTCTAAATAGAAACGTTCTTCATTTTTTAAATCCGCCTGCAAATGTTCATGCAAAGCATTTGCCCTTGTTCCAATGGAAGCCATACTTTGTGATGTTTCCCAGGCCTCGGTAATCAACTCCATTATTTTCTTGATATTCTTCTCCACATAGCCTCTACACGATGCAAGGAGGTTGGAGAATCCTTTTAACTTGGCTGCAGGGGTGGCAGGTATGGCTATTGCTAAATGACTGGCAAGCAATGGCATAGGAATCAAAGCTTCCTCCAATTCCTTGACTCGGTTCTTCAGTCTGGCATTTTCGGCCTCAATGCCTCCAATGGAATCATCAAGAGCATCTCTGGTTGCTCGGTGAAGTTGGGAGATTTGGGACGGCCGCATGTTCCCAAGGTTAATCTCTAAACGAGATTTCCCTTTCTTATTTTTTACATCTCGCTTTTCAATAATTAAATTTTTAGACTCGCTATCAAAAACAACGCTCTGGAATACAAAGGATTCATCTTCGTCAAAAAATTTGGTCTCAACTATTTCCATTGGGGGACTATGTTGGATCACATCCCTGGGCTGATCAACGTTGCAGAATACGATATCCAGATCAGTCTCAAGTTCCACGTCCTCACTCTCAATTTCGAGTTCATCCGCTTGTCCTACAATTTTTTTTCTCTTCTTCTTCACGGGAAGCTTGTGAGAACTATCAATTTTAGCGCGAGGAGGGTTTTTATATCCTCCTTTGTTTGAAGAATTTTGGGTTCCTTTCTTACTGGGGTGGGTCGTTGGAGCAATGCTTCGGGATGTTGTACTCTTGGGAGTGGTATCCGGGGATTGAACACTCTTCTCACTAGGGCCCATTCCTTGTTTCTTGTACAATTCAGTGGTGCTTTGCAATGTCTCTAGGTCATCGGCGTCAAAAGCATGAATGTTGTCGTCATTGTGTAACAACCCTAATTAATTATGTAAGTATCATGAATAATTAATATTAATTTAATTAATTATTAAAATGACTTTATGAAGACTTTATCATAATATTATTAACATTGGTAGATGAAGTAATGAATGGGAGAGATAAGGTGGTTGAGGAATTAATGGGGGGTAAAGCAGTGGGAGAAATGGATTCGAGGGAGGAAGATAAGGGAGAGGGGAGAACTCAGGGAGAGGCATATTTTGGTTTTGGGGGATATTTTTGTTTATGGGAAGGGAAGAAAATTTGGGGAGGAAGAAGGAGGAAGGGAGGAAACAACAGTTTTGGCTGCAACAGTTTTGCTTACAGTTTTGCTTGAGGACTCTCACTGGGGCACCGTTGTTGCTCGGAATTTTGGGCTCGGGGACCAGGAAACCGTAAGTATTCCTGGAGCTAGGGAGCCGGAGAGGTTGTTCCTAGTTGGTTGGGAGGTTAATACTCAATTTGGGTAGCTTGGGCATCATCAACAACATCATCAACTTCAGGTTGAGCATCAGGTTGAGGTAAATACCTTAGGTGTTTTCTTATTTTTGTTATCATTATATTGTTGTTAATTATTAGTATGTTGTTAGTATGCTGCTAAACTGTCAATTATTTTCATGCTAAACTGTCAATTACTTTCAATTATTATGCTGGAACAGTAATTAAAGAAGTAGGTTAGAAATGATTTATGTATTTATATTTATTTTTTTTAGGCTATGTATGCATAGGCCTTACATATGGTATCAAGTAGTTCATATTAGGCAGAGACTAAAGGAAGCACAGGATAGATAGAAAAGTTACGCTGATGCACATAGGACTGACCGAAGTTATAAAGTGGGAGATCAAGATTTCATTCGTATCAAGCCTAATAAGAGTACCATTCGGTTCGGGAAGGGGACAAAGTTGTCACCTCGATTTATAGGACCATTCAAAATTCAAGAGAGAATTGGACCCGTTACCTATCGTCTCGTACTACCACCCCACTTGCATAAAACTCATAATGTTTTTCATGTATTTGTTCTACGTCATTATGTTGTTGACGAATCTCATAAACTGAATTGGAAGGAATTGCAGGTATCGGACGCGGGAACCCTCACGGTAGAACCATTACGCATATTGGACCGTAGAGTTCGACAACTCAGGAACCCTCTAGTAGACCAAGTCAAGGTCCAGTGGGACAAGTATAGCCCAGGATCTGCTACTTGGGACGATGTCGAGACATTACAACGAGATCATCCCTCACTTTTTTTACCACCTCAAGAATATGTTTCTCGAAGGTTGGGTGTATGTAATGCCACCTTTTGACTTAGACAACTAGGATTACCTAAGGCCTAATCACCTTTATTTTCTATTCACTGTGAAACTATTAATGATACTCTTGAACTTTTAAGACGTATGAACCTATGTGAATGAAAATTCTATGAATGTTTAACGTTATTTGAATGATGATGAATATTATGCAATCTATTATGTGAATGTCAATTGTATGAATGTTTAACGTTATTTGAATGATGATGGATAATATGCAATCTACTATGTCAATGTCAATTCTATGAATGTTTAATGTTATTTGAATGATGATGGATATTATGCAATCTATTACGAGAATGTCAATTCTATGAATGTTTAACGTTATTTGAATTATGGGGATATTGTGCGATCTATTTCTATCTTGAAATTTTTGAAATTTAAAGTTGTTGGTACTTGGATACCGAATTGAGATCATGGTTGAATGCATTTATATGATGATAATGCATAGATATGTATGAGTTTGTGTTATAGACTAATCTGCAGGTCAATGGGTTACGGAATAGCCAAAGGATAATGATAAGAAAAGTGGATGTCATGAATACTGACCGAGAAACAATATGGCATGAATCTTTGTATGTGAATTTATGTTGGTTCGAATGCATTGCTATGATATATGGACCAATGCAGGTTTTTCAGGTGGTAAGACTACCTAAAACTGAATATACGATGACAAAATTCCCCTCAACATAGTGCCATTGTATATTCCATGGTAGGGTGTGGACCCTAGTCCTATTAGGAGGGGTGGAGGCATTTCCCACCGTGTATCCTCTAAAACCTAGAGTCATGGGAGGACGGTGTTAGCTCACGCTCCCCCAGACATGTGATGATGACTGTCAGTTACCTGCTGGGGAAGCTTGATCAAGAGAGTGACACTTCCAGCTATGGGTTATATTTGGAGTTAGGTCAATATAGTTGACGCTCCAAGATAGTCCAGCAGAGGAAGGATAAGGATGGAAGACAGAAGTAAGTTAGGGTGGAAGGATGAATAGAAATAGTTGAGAGTGTATGGGGATTTTTCCTTATATTGGAATTTATTATTTTCCCCCTTTTTGAAAGAAAATATGTATATATGTATATTCATAATTACTTAACTGAACTACAATTGTCTAAATGAACGTTGTTGTGCTAAATTATTGTAATTGAGGGATTTTAAAAACATTTTAATTAGTTTACTATCTTTTATGAAATGAATGGTCATATTGATTGGATTGGACGCATACAAGAATTACTATAGGTGTCATAATTATCGTCATTAGTACATACGCGAGCCTTGTATGTGTTATCTAAACATGCATTTCTTGCACATGTACACTAGTATGTATAAGTTTTTGTTGCTTACTGATAATGTTGTTTATTTGATGTGGGTGTATGAACCATGTGTCATTACCCTTGTATTGTAAATTACTCCAACTTCGAGACGAAGTTTCTTGAAGGGTGGGTGATCCAGATTTTATGAGCAAAACGAAATGACTACAGATTATTAACAGGTGCTTAACACAAAATAATAGAGATACATTAAAATTGGTTTTATATTCAATAAGGAAATAACCTGAAACTGTAAAATGCAGCGGAAACAAGCTTGTTGGAATGGGGGTGGCTTATCTCTGAGAAGAGATGTGACGGTTGCACTCATTCGCAAGAAGATGATTACAATGAGGCTCTGAAGGAATTTTTACAATAAAAAGGAATGCCAAAAACCCTAGACATCCAAAAACCTAACCCTAGGAGATGAAGCGCCAAAAGTCATGTGGGCCCCGTTTGGGTAAGTTAGTACATCAACTTCCCAGGGTCATAACTTTTGCATACGATCTCCATTTTAGGTGTATGATAACCCGTTGGAAAGGTATCATTGAGGAGATTCATTTTGGGGGATCAATGATGCCTTTGGCTATCAATTAGAAGCTCAATCCCGAAAAAACCTTCATTTAGGCCCTCAAAATGGCCCCGGAAGTTAAAACTGCTAAAAATAGTAAATTGCCAAAATTGTCAGAAAACTGTTTTGAGCCAATTGGAAGAGATGGGTGGCCACCGATATCCACCTGGATCAATTCTCCCTACTTAGGACGCAATGGTCTCCATTGCGTTGAGTTCCCCCATGAGATGAGGAAATTTCTGTTGAATTTGGCCCCAGGTGAGCCACTTGCCTTGGTGCAGGAGCTGCCCTGCTTTGACAACTCAATAAAGCTGGATCCTTTGCTATCGTGTCCACAATATGATCGTTGGACGCCTATTGTATGCAGTTGGGGTTGAGCTCTGTTGGTGTCAGCTACTCTGCTACGTCTGAGGTGTCCAATAATGGTGGGAGATAAGGGCGAAGGAGATCCACGTTGAACACTGGGTGCAGGCCAAGGAAAGGAGGAATGTTGAGCTCAAAATCATTATTCCCCACGGCCTTGGTGATGGTGTACGACCCATAACGAAGTGGACGAAGTTTCCAATGGGGTCCTGTAAGGCGTTCTTTCTACAAGTGCAACCAAACTTTGTCGCCCACTTGAAACCTATGTGGCACCCAATGTTGATCATGGCGTTGCTTGTACTTGTCATTGGACTTCTGTAGGATATCCTGAACCTATTCATGGATGTTCTGGATCCGCTCAATGAACCGGGTGGCTTTGTCAGCTTCAGTTGGAGCAGGAGATGATTCGGTTGAGGTGACCGCAAGGGGAAGTGCAACATCTATGGGACCCAATGGTTGGAATCTCAACCCCACCTGAAAAGGGTTGTGATCGGTTGAGCTATGCAGGGCTCAGTTGTAGGTATGTTGGACATAGGGAAGGCTCTCATCCCATGTGCTAGGGTGATTTGAATTATACATGTGAAGGATATGCACAATCATTTGATTGACGACCTTGGTTTGGCCATCTGTCTGGGGGTGGAAGGCCGTGGATTTGGTGAGCTTAGTGTCCAGCAGTGACCAGAGGCTCGACCAGAATGTGTTGATAAATCAACTGTCCAGATCTGAGACAATGGTTTGTGGGATTCCAAAATGTACCCAGACTCGTTCAAAGAAGAGCTTGGTAGTGGCCTCTACTGTGATGTTCTTCTAGCAAGCAACCGGAATCGCCATCTTAGAAAAGCGATCAACAACCACAAAAACATAGTCATTTCCCCGCTTGGTGGATGGGAGGCCCGACATGTAGTCCATTGAGACGGATTCCCATGGTCTGTCAGGAGTAAGAAGAGGGGTGTACAGGCCCTATGTCTTAGTGGTCGGTTTGGCAAAAGCGCAGGCAGTGTAAGACCTGATATACTTGATGACCTCCTGTCGAAGTTTCGACCAGTAGAAATGTTTTTGTAGCATCACCATTGTCTTTTCGACACAGAAGTGTCCTGCCACTCAACTGTAGTGGGCTTCCCATATCATCTTCACTCCCTTGCTTGATGGAACACAGATATGGGCCAGATGACACAACAACCCATCCTGAAGATGGAAATTATCGACAACTTCGTTTGCACCCAACATTTGGTAGGTGGTGTCGAAGTCTGGGTCTGTCTCATAGAGTTGGGGCCATCCAGAGGTCTCATGGCCGCAGAAGACTAGCACCGTGGTGAGTGTCGCGACTGGTAGTCTACTGAGGCAACCAGCGACGCGATTGGTGCTTCATGTTTTATACTTGATGTTGAGGTAGAATTTTTGCAACTATGTGGACCACTTTTGATGGAAATCATTATACAATTTTCCTTGTGTCTGCATGAACTGCAGTGACTTATGATCAGTGTGGATGATTGTAATGTCTCCACTGGTGGCAGACTTGCACAATGGAGTACATTTCTTTGTCATAAGTAGGGTACTTACGGGCAGCATCTAATAGTGTCTCACTATGATAGGCCATGGGGTGGTCATGCTAAGTGAGAACAGTGCCTATTGCATAGTCTGAAGCATCTGTCTCGATCTCAAAGGGTTGTTACAGATCTGGTAGTGAAAGTACTGGGGTTGAGCACAAGCACTGCTTCAAATCATCGAACGCTTGTTGTTGGGACCGACCCCATGCAAATTTCTCCTTACCACTACCCCTGGTTATTTGGCTAAGGGCCCATGCAATATGGGAGAATCCCAACACGAACCTGCGGTAGAAATTGGCAAGGCCCAAGAAGCTCTGAAGCTCAATGAGTGTGGTTGGTGCTGGCCAGTCACGAATGACTTGGATCTTGGCTAGATCCACATGTACGCCATGTTGATCAATTATGTAGCCCAGATAATGAACCCTGTCCATTCCAAAGGAGCATTTTTCTAAGTTTGCATATAGCTTGTGTTGTCGCAGGGTCTGCAGAACCTGTTGGATATTCTACAAGTGTTTGGCCAAAGTCTTGTTGTAAATGAGAATGTCATCCAGACACACCACTACAAAAGTATTGGTGAATGGTCGCAGGATATCATCCATCATCCTCATGAAAGTGGCTGGAGAATTTTTCGAACCAAAGGGCATGACCAACCATTCAAAAAGGCCTTCCTTTGACTTGAAGGCAGTTTTCCATACATCTGCCTGTTCTATCGAGACCTAGTGGTAGCCAGACTTCAGATCGATCTTACTGAAGTATTTGGCCCCCGTGAGTTGATCAAGGAGGTCATCGATTCGGGGAATCAGGTACCGGTTTCTGACTGTGATTTTATTCAAAGCCCGGTAATCAATGCAGATTCATCATGTTCCATCTTTCTTCTATACCAGCACGATTGGGCTCCCGCAAGGTGATGAGATGGGATGGATGTGCCCCTTGTGGAGCAGTTCTTGGATCTATCGCTTGATCTCCTCATTCTCTAACAGAGAGCGGCGATAGACTGGCCCATTGGGCAGTGGTGCATCGGGGGTCAGATCGATGGGGTGCTTGACCTGGCAGTACAGAGGTACCCCGATAGGTGAGGAGAAGATATCTGAGTATTCTTCCACGACCTTATCTACTTGCTTATGTTGTGTGGAGAGGTCGGTTGTAGAGACCCTAGATGTGGCTATGATCTTTCGCTTATTCTAAGAGCTAATCATGAAGAAGACAAACTTCCTCATCTAAGAGATGACCTTCCTGCATTACTTAGCAGAGATCAAGGAAATAACACTAGGTGGGACTGCCTCAGGTATCCTGTACAATTTCCTATTGAAAGTAATAATAACACTACGAGGCCTAGACTCATATACAACATGACGTTTCCATAAATAAGGTTGGCCCAAAAGAACATCACAAACTTTGAGAGAAGCAACATCACACAATACCTCGTCTTTGAAGGGCTTGATGTCGTACGACATTTGGCACCGTTGGCTGACGTGAAGATCGCTTGCTTGGAGGAGCCATCCAATGGTGTAGGGTTGTGGGTGCGACGTTCTCGGCAGGCTCAATCGCTTGACAACCTCTGTTGATATGAGGTTATTCTGGCTACCACTATCCACGATGGAGTGCAGCGGGGTGCCTTTTACCCACATCTGTGAATGGAAGAGGCGTTCTCCTTCTTCTAGCTCAACTGGTTCAATAGGCTGGAGCTTGGTGGTAGCAACGGTGGCACTGGGTTCCGCATCAATGATCTGTCTTCCCCTTTCTGGTTCTGGATCAAAGTCTGAACCCGCATCTGAGTCAGAGGCTTTCACTTCGGCCACCAGCGACTGCTTTGAGTGGCAGTCAGCAGTGGTATGCCAAGGGCTCTTATGGAAGTCGCACCACTTCCCGGTATCTTTCTTTGTATTTTCGGTGTCCTTCTTTGCTTGTAGCTTGGACTGGTTGTCCTAATACTGTCCATATTTCCTTTGTCCTTTGTTCTATGGGTTGGGGCCGCCCTTTCCTGGCTTCTGTTGTGAGGGGTTCCTAGGCCCAAATTGTCGCGTCTTTTGTTTGAGCTTTTGCTCGATTTTGACGGCATATCGGTAGGCCATGCCCAAGGATGAGATGTCCAAAAATTCCATTTCGGTATGGATGTATCTATGCAGAGCGTTGTGATACTTGAGCACCAGATGTCACTCTGAATCTTTGATACCCATCTTGGCGCGCAAGGTATGAAAGATATTCATGAAATCTGGCACTGCTTGGTCTCTTTCTTGCCACAGTGTGGTCCATTTGGTATACAAGTCATCATAACTTCCGACAAGGTAGTATTGTTCCTTAATAGCATCCTTGAAGGAATCCTAGGTGGTCGTGACTGTAAATAATGAGGGTTTCTCTGTTTCCTTTTTCTCACAGAAAGTTTCCCACCAATCTTTGACATGGGGAACGGCTTTGAGGAGCGCAAAAGTAATATTTTCTCTATTCAAAAAGTTATGGACAGAAAAATACCCTTCTAGTAGATTCAACCACAT
>JASDQU010306848.1:14319-25305 GCA_032191745.1 Picea mariana | reverse complement strand
AATTAGTTGGGAAATACATGTTGAACAATCAAACTTAATATAACTAAATATACAAATATATTTAATTTATTGTTATTTAATTTTTTTTAAATAAACTATAAAAAATATATTTAAATATTTTTTCTAATATTATAATTCACTAAAAAAATTTACACATCTATAATCTAAAAATAATAATAAAAATAAAAATTACACCACTCACAATAAATTTCACTAAATCCTTAAATGCAATTCAGGTTTCCTTAAATGTGTGACAGTTACCAACACAATTTCCTTAAATGCCTTGCAGCCACGAAGCTTTATTTATTTAGTGAAAGGGTACATGACTACACGTGTAATGGCCAATCGTATATTGTATTTTATTTAGTTAGTTTGTAAGGGATACATGAGTCAGAGTGTAGGGGAACAGAGTGTAGGGGAACGTGTAAGTTTGTTGGCTTATATGTTAGATTTGGATTTTATAACTATAATTTGGACAAATAATAGTTATACAGTCAACTAGAATGCAAACAATATGCTTCCTCCATTTCTTATCAAACTGTCAAATCTATTAATTATGTAATCAATTTTATACATAACACTTCAAAGATATTAGCCAATTGAATTTTAGAAAAATATTTTTTTTATTATTAAAAAAAATACATATATTGATTTTTAAAGTTACACATTGAATATAACACATAAATTTAAAGTCAACACTAAACTAATACATAGTCAAAGAGCAACTCATTATTATAATCTCAAATCTTTGACAGGGACTAAAAATAGATTATTATTATATATAATATGTTTTGTGAATAATAATAAATAATAAGTAAAATAAAAGAATGGTGAAATACTTGTATATATTTTGAATGGTTTATAAATTTTAAAAAATAATTATAAAATAAATAATAAATTTATAATTTAAATTTAGTTTATAGATTATAAATATATAATAAAGAATAAATGTGAAGAATTTTTTAAATACTATAAAATTGTTAATAAATGGAAAGAATTTTGAGTACTCTAAAATTGTTAATTAAAAGATTAATATATATTCGAAGATTTGTGTATTTTATTTAAAAAATTAATATAAGAAAAGAATATATTATATATTATAATTGAAGATTTTTGTATTTTATTTAAAAAATTAATATAAGAAAAGAATATTTTACATTATGCAATGTTAAAAATTAACATTTAAAAGAAAAAAAATTATTTATTTATTTAATAATTTTAAAATTTTTGTAATAAATAAAATAGGGTTAGCTAATTGACATAAGTGAGTTAAATAATAAGTCTTAGTGTTTATTTTACATTGGGTATAATCTACTAAACAAAACTTTAAAAAAAAACATGGTAAATTAAAATAATTAATTAATTTTATAAATTTTATATATTAAAATTTATTGCATTAATAAAATTATTTATTTTTTTTAAGTTAGAAGATATATTAGATTCTGCTTAAGCAGCAAAAGTTATGGTTGTCATGCTATCCTATGAGGCTATGGCAGCATTGCTTAGGTGGGAAACCAATGCTGCCACATGATCATTAAGGTTCAAAGTGTCCATGCAAAACTTAAAAGACTGTAAAGAGCATAAACTGTAAAGTATTTGATCTAAGATGCCACGTAGTGCGAAAATCCTGTAAGTTAGACTATCCATGCAGAATTCAAAAAACTAAAAAGAACTAAAACTATATAATTCTAGAACTAAGAGGCCACACAGGGCGAAAAACTCGTAAATTATGTTGTCTGGAGACATAAAAACTTGGGAAACCTAAGCAAGAGGAAGCTATCCAGAGTTGGGGTCAGGCCTCTGCTCATTCCTTCGATCTTGCACATTGTCCCTGCCTAGAGCACCTGTGTCCAGAATAATTTGCCTGAGATCCCGTAGAAGAGACATCAAGAGCTCCTCGCGACGAATTTGGCCTTCTTCCTTGTTCTGCATCTCTTTGATGGCACCATTGACGTCCTTAATTGCGCGCTTGAGGAAATCCAAAGAGTCCTTTATAGATTCCATCTTAGCGCAACGGGTGCAAGCAACTGAGGGCGAAGGGGGTGGAGGTAGATCAGAGGACGAGGAGGGGGATTCAGGAGAGGGTAGGGGGGAGGATGAAGAAGAGAGAGGGGTTGACGGAATCAGGGGGTGTGGAGGCTGGAGGAGGGCGAGGTGGAGGCTGATGGGGAGACAACGGCTCTAGACTGAGCTTTGGAGTGAAGCCCAGGGAATTGTCATGGTTATCGAACCATTCAACTCTACAGGCATAAGGAGAAGACAAGGGAGGTAATTATGGAGTATTGGCTCATTCGGGAGGGTGGTCTGGAGAGGTGTCGCGAGTTGAGGCAAGGGGAGACTCTCGGGTGGAGGCACGAGCAGAGTCCTTAGGAAAGCTTTGTAGAGTCTGCTCGCCACGGCCTCTCGAGCCTCTGCCCATTACTGCATACCAGGTCGCCCCCCGTTTAGATTTACGCCTAAGGCGAGGCATCAGGAGAAACACTGAAAACCATAGGTGGAGCTCGAGGCAACTGTTGAGCGAAGGAGAGGGTTCGAGCCAGAACCAAGAGCAAAAGCAGATTGAAGGATGAGTGTTAGGCACAAGAGGCCGAGAGCGCCAAGGACGGTGGAAGGGCAGAGGAAACTCAAACCAAAGGCAAAGAAGTAGACAGTCTGGAGGAGGAGGCCAGGACGTTGGAGGCCAAGAGCTCAAGTGAGGCATGGCAATCCATAAATCAGGCCTAAAACCACTGAACTGGGCAAGGTGATGGGACTGGGCCTGCATCCAACCCATTGAAATAATCAATCCCGCGAACTGGAGCACCAAAACATTAAATGGAGCCAAGTGCAATTAAATGCAGGGGAGTGTCGGCCGAGGATTTAATTGCATGGATTAATGGCAGAGGTAAGTGTGCGCTAAGTTGGCATGAGGTGGCGAGAGTTGTGGCCAGGGGTCCGCCCATCTGGCCTTCCACTTGTCATTTCCAATATCACTCCATCGGGGGATAAATTTACATTTTAAATATTAATAAATTAAAAAAGTTTTTCATTTAGAGTGTGAGTGTGTGTGTGTGTGTGTGTGTGTATATATATATATATATATATATCAATGCAATTCCTAGTGATGATAGTGGTCATGATTGGAAGGATGTGGAGCTGCGAAAACCCTAGTCATAGCTCACTAGGCTTTTTTCTCTCTTCGCCTGCAGTTCCCTGCATTTTGTTGCCCCCCCTCTAACAGTCTACAGATTGCTACGCCAGTTCTCAGCCCTCAATAGTCTAGGTATGGCAGAGGACGAGGAGTTACTAGACTATTTGGAGGATCCGATGGAGGGCCAGCTCGTTTGGTGTGGGACAAGTGTTCAATGCTTTGGGAGTCACTCACCCGATGGCGACACAGATTGTGGGTTGGGGCATGGTTGTTGTCTATGAGGGAGTAGGAAGAATCTGGCCCTAGCTTGGGGAGGCTTGGAAGTGCCTCCATTTTCAAGATTCCTTCTATCTTTCCTTCGGATTGGGGCTCGATAGGTGGGTCGGATACCCCTTTCCCCTGGCAGGCCTCAATGGATATCACCTAGGCGAATGTATGGAGCCCTTCTTTTGGGTACGGCTCGCTTCCTTTTCCTTCCTCTGACTCTTCCACATTTTTTCGAGAAGGGATCTATGGGGACTTTGAGCTAGGATCCATTGTCCCTCTATTGTTTTGGCCACGATCCTCTTCCTCTCCCCCTGTGAATGTGTTGCCTCTCTCATTATTACTTCGTGAACAAAACCCCTCCCCCCTCAGTCGGACTCACGACCGGTGGCTCAATTTCCAAACCATTTTCTGGTGCTCCCCGACATCTTGGATTCAGTGGAAGTAGTATGCCATGGTGAAGAACCTCAATCGACTAAGGATTTTGGGGTAAAATATTGTGGGAAAAACCTTGGTCCTAAACCATCTCCTCATCGTAGAAGAAATAGTGGAGTAAAATCGGGAGCTCTACTCAATCTGGTTCTTGGGAAAGACATTTCTATCCCGATGGTTGTGGATATGGAAAATTGGGCAGTGGTTGGCAAGGCTCAAGGGTGTCAATTTGGCATCAAGACTCTAAAGGATTGGGTAGGTCGTGTTTGGGTTCAAGAGGTTTATGAACTCCCTGAGGTGACGACCTTACCAAGGGGATGGATTTTACTTAAATTATGAAGAGAAGAGGATGCATAGTGGGTTCTAAAAAAACCATGGTCACTAGATTCGACCCCTCTGCTGCTAAAGCGGTGGACACCTCTCTTCGTTGCAAGCAAGGAACGGTTGAATGTTATGCTAAATTGGGTTCGTCTTCCAAGCCTTCCACCCAAATTATGGACTAAGCTTAGTTTTAAGGAGATTGGCAATGCGTTGGGAACTTTCATGGATGCAAACATGTCCTTTAAAGAAATGGGTAAAATGTCTATGGCCCGAATTATGTAGCTTTGGATGTTAGAGCCAGATTGGTAGAGGAATTGGTGTTGATAAAGGAAGAAGATCACTTCCATCAAATATTGGATTATGAAGGGATACCTTTCAGATGTCAGAGATGTCATAAGCATGGGCATAATGCCAGTCAATGCACCTTGCTCTTTCCACCCCATAATTCGGGTCCCATTACTCAGTGATAGTTTCAGAGGATGCTTCCTCATTTTGTATTGTGGCAAAGACATTAGTCTTTGGCTTAGTTTTTTCTCTCTTTTGAACTCACTCATGCTTGGCATGTACTTACAGAATGTAAATTTCTTTTCTCTAATGGATGGAATAAAATTTATGTTTTTTTCCTCGAATTTTTTTTTTTTAAATAAACTAAAAAAATGTTTAACAAAAAATACATTTTAAGTTTTTCAAAATTTTATCATTTTTCTTATAAAAAAATTCCATCTTCAATATATATTTAAATTTGAAATTTTATTTAAAAAAATAATATATAATATTTAAATTTGAAATTTTATAAAAGAAATAATTATTAAATTTAAATAAATAATTGTATATGAAATTTTATTAAAAAATGAATTTAAAAAATAACTCTTAAATTTAAATAAAAAATTGTATAAAAAAATATATAATTTAAAATGTCAATATGTATTTTTTTTAATATAAAAAGAACATAAACTTCGATGGTGTAGAATAGTTGGTGATGGAGTGTATTGTTAAGGGAAGCATCAAATATATTACGTAAATAGAAGGAAAAATAGCCATTTTTATGGAAAGAATAAATAGATAGGAAGAAATTAAAAAAATAAAATAGGAAGATTAAATAAATAGGGGGAACACTTAAATTTAAATATAGAATTAACTTTAAATGATAGAAAAGAGGCATAGAAAATGATAGGAGGAAAAGTAGCCATTTCCATAGAAAGATCAAGTAGATCGAAAGAAAAAGAATAAATAGATAGGAATAAAGGTAGTGATTCCATATAAATATTTTAAATAAAAAAGGAAGATTAAGTAAATAGGAAGAAAAGTAGTCATTATTTTTAAATATTTAAAAGAAATAATAAAAAGATTGAAAAAAAAATAGGAAGATTAAGTAGATAAGAAGAAAAGTAGTTATTCCATGTAAATATTAAAAAATAATAATAGAAAGATTAAGTAGATAGGAAGAGAAGTAGTTATTCGATTTAAATAAAATGATAATAATATAACATTATTGATAAAGAAGATTTAATGGAATATTAAAATGTTTTAGGCTAAATGTTCTACGAAATGATAATTTTTTTCGACGACATTCACTCGAAATCTAGCGAGAAATTGTTAGATTCGTAGATTTGAGTGATTATTTTTGTATAATCCGAGTGCCCTAGAGGTTTTTCCGCATGTTGAATCCATTTCTACAGTCAGAATTGGATTTCATGGATGCAGACATGTCCTTTAAAGAAATGGGTAAAATGTCTATGGCCCGAATTATGTAGCTTTGGATGTTAGAGCCAGATTGGTAGAGGAATTGGTGTTGATAAAGGAAGAAGATCACTTCCATCAAATATTGGATTATGAAGGGATACCTTTCAGATGTTGGAGATGTCATAAGCATGGGCATAATGCCAGTCAATGCACCTTGCTCTTTCCACCCCATAATTCGGGTCCCATTACTCAGTGATAGTTTCAGAGGATGCTTCCTCATTTTGTATTGTGGCAAAGACATTAGTCTTTGGCTTAGTTTTTTCTCTCTTTTAAACTCACTCATGCTTGGCATGTATTTACAGAATGTAAATTTCTTTTCTCCAATGAATAGAATAAAATTTATGTTTTTTTCCTCGAATTTTTTTTTTTAAATAAACTAAAAAAATGTTTTAAAAAAATTACATTTTAAGTTTTTCAAAATTTTATCATTTTTCTTATAAAAAAATTCCATCTTCAATATATATTTAAATTTGAAATTTTATTAAAAAAAATAATATATAATATTTAAAATTGAAATTTTATAAAAGAAATAATTATTAAATTTAAATAAATAATTGTATATGAAATTTTATTAAAAAATGAATTTAAAAAATAACTCTTAAATTTAAATAAAAAATTGTATAAAAAAAATATAATTATTTAAAATGTCAATATGTATTTTTTTTAATATAAAAAGAACATAAACCTCTATGGTGTAGAATAGTTGGTGATGGAGTGTATTGTTAAGGGAAGCATCAAATATATTACGTAAATAGAAGGAAAAATAGACATTTTTATGGAAAGAATAAATAGATAGGAAGAAATTAAAAAAATAAAATAGGAAGATTAAATAAATAGGGGGAACGCTAAAATTTAAATATAGAATTAATTTTAAATGATAGAAAAGAGGCGTAGAAAATGATAGGAGGAAAAGTAGCCATTTCCATAGAAAGATCAAGTAGATCGGAAGAAAAAGAATAAATAGATAGGAATAAAGGTAGTGATTCCATATAAATATTTTAAATAAAAAAGAAAGATTAAGTAAATAGGAAGAAAAGTAGTCATTATTTTTAAATATTTAAAAGAAATAATAGAAAGATTGAAAAAAAATAGGAAGATTAAGTAGATAAGAAGAAAAGTAGTTATTCCATGTAAATATTAAAAAATAATAATAGAAAGATTAAGTAGATAGGAAGAGAAGTAATTATTCGATTTAAATAAAATGATAATAATATAACATTATTGATAAAGAAGATTTAATGGAATATTAAAATGTTTTAGGCTAAACGTTCTACGAAATGATAATTTTTTTCGACGACATTCACTCGAAATCTAGCGAGAAATTGTTAGATTCGTAGATTTGAGTGATTATTTTTGTATAATCCGAGTGCCCTAGAGGTTTTTCCGCATGTTGAATCCATTTCTACATTCAGAATTGGATTTTGAACAACAAAAAATAGTGATTCGTGTAAATTTATATCATCGGATTCCGATGAAAAAAGTCATTTCATAGAACAACTAGACAACACCTATTAAAATATTTTTATAGTATTATCAAATAATAGATGTTAATTAAATAATTATAGGGTTCTCATTAATCTAGGAGGGAAGAATGAATGTTCCTATGCATGGAGTTCAGGAATTCTTTCTAATAAGCTTGTTGAAGCTTATTCTATCTTGCAAGGACTAAGGCTCGGTGCTTCTCTAAATATTAAAAATTTGATTGTGGTTGGGGATTCGAAGAATGTCATTTGACATATGGTTCTAGACACAAACCCCATGGATTTTAGATTAGCATTGGTGTTTATTAAAATTCGACGAGCTTTAGCCCACATCTTGGAAGTGAGATTTTTGCATGTGCTTTGCGATAACAATCGAAGAGTGAACTATTACGTAAACAAGGCTACACAAGAAAAAAAGGGATCATAGTTCTAAATGGAAAAACACATTTCCAACCAATCCCATGAAGGCACATATCCACACACTAAATGTCAATTCGAAGGGACACTTGGTTCTTTATGCAAAGTACAAGTCTCAAGTTATAAACTATGGGGTGATTTAATGGCTTTCATATCGCTCCCCTCGTATATGGCAATTATGAAAGTTCATGGCTCTACTACAATAATAAATGATTAAACCTCTACTCACACAGTTGAGGTGGGATTAAGAATATGAATTCAATTGTGAATTTTCACATATTCTAGAATGTTGGCCTTTGGTTTAGGGAAGTGAGTGGTGGGATGGACATTGACTCAACAACATTATTGTCTTTGGTGTGGTTCTCATCTTGGTGTCCTGTTAATTTTCCGCTCAAGGGTTTGGTAGAACTAAGGAATTATAGTCCCTGCTCCTATTCTCCCATGGGTAAGCAATAATTTTTATGCATTTCTGCTTTGAGTTTCCTAGTCAAAGGGGCTTGTTCTATTTACAATCTCAATTGTTTGGTGGCTTATTTTTCTTGGAGGGTGTTATTAGATGTGGGGTTTTCCCATCTCGGCTCTGGTGAATTGGTATGGCTTCATGAAGGTCGACCAGTTATGTTATGTGGGGAATTTGATATGAGCCTACCACTTTTTCGAGTCTCGTGCAAGAGGGGGTATTTTTCCTTGTTGCCTCGTTCCCATAAGCAAGTGTCTGAAATTTTCATCCATGCATTTGGGGGCTTCCCTCTTCCCTTCCCTCAATGGATTCTTCATAGTTGTATGTTCAATAGAGTTTTCAAAGACCGAGGAATGAATTTTGGTACATTGTTCGAAGGTAGGATGGTAAAATTGAGGGTAATAGTGCCTCGATCTGATTGCTTTCTAGGAAATTGTGAGATAATGAAACAAGCATAACAACTCAATTGGACATTGTCATGGTCATTTTGGTTCGACAAAAGAGGCATATTAGCAAACTCGAAAAGGAATGTGAGACTCCATGTAATATTATTCAAAATTATCTCAATGAAATCAGGTTAGCCCCTATGTGATAAAAGAACTTCTAGAAATCAATCAAGGCAAAGATGGTTTAGTGTATAAGACAATGGAAAAGACGTAATAATTGAAGCAACAGATGAAGATGATATCAAACCCACTACCAATTAATTGCATATGTTTGTGGGATAATAAGGCCTTTATAGACTTTTTTTAGAGACTTTTTGCAGAATTTATACAATTAAGTTCTTTCTAGAAATCTTGTATGCAAAGATGCTTGAATTGAACATTTTCTAGCAGGACTCAAGCTTATTTTTATTATATAGATATAGGCAATCAAACTTGTCATATAATTTTGCTGCAAGCAATTGCTACAACTTTTTGCTTAATACAAATATATCAAAGAGTTCTTGTTAAAAATATAAATAAACAAATAATAATTTAATATTAATATACTTTTAAAAAAGGGAGCGGAATGAGCATATCTAATATCTAAAATTAGAAAGAACAAATATTATTAGGTACGGCTCTCGTGTCAGGCAAAAAAATAAAGTAGATAAAATATATGTAAATGAAAAGTAATTATGAAAGAAGGTTAAATGTTGTATGATTTTGATCTTTTTTTGTTTTGTTTTGCATCGTCAAAATAGAGTCAAATAATTTTGGATTGATCAAAGTGTTTCTTTTAATGCAAAAATGGACTTGACACCCTTAAATAGCTTTATCGCAACCGAATCGTGCAATGTTAGCCTCTAATGTTTACAATTCCATCAATTCAAAATTATTCTTACCATATTTTAGGTCAAAGATGCCAATTTCCCTTCCCATTATTTTGAGTGGCCAAAGAAATACCAATTCGTAAAAGGTTTAAACTATGACATGATTATGTATTAATAGAACTAGTGGAATGGGTGAATTTAGCTTCTTTATTACTAATAAATACACAAAAAAGAATATAGATCCATTAAAACACACACACACACACACACATAGAAAAGTGGGCCTAATGGTTAAGAATATGTGTTTCCTCCTTGGAGGTCACATGTTCAAATTTAGAGGGGGGTAGGGTATGTATACCTCCGTAGACTTTAGCAGTCAAATCGTTGCGTGGAGAGGGTCCCTTGTCCCACAAACAAGGGGGTCTCATACACCAATTTAGTGTCTGGTTTGGTCGTGACCTCATAAATAGATTATTATTGTAATAATTATTAATATATAATGAATAAATGTAATAGGTTTGGGAAAGAAATTATTTAAATATACAATAAAACATATGTTTGAAAACTATGAGAAATAAAAGCTATGCAAAGGAGGATAATTTAAAGATGTCAAGTTTTGGCTAATCATTAAATAATAGAGAAGAATGTCACTTTGCAAAGTATGGATACCACTAAAAATACTATCATGTCTAAATTTAGGGGGAAATTGTGGTATGATAAAGAATTGGGGGATAATTCGAGGGGCCTCGTTCTGTATGCAACCCAAGTTCAAAACTCCGCAGTAGCTAGGAGGAGACACTTAAAATCCATCCATGTGAAGGGTTGGTGTGGCCCAGGCCAGGTGTGATTCTTGAGTGATTTTGATGGCTTATATGCCCCTGGGTTGAGGTTTCTTAGACCATAGGCTAATCCCGCAAGTCACAGATACATTAGCCAAAAAAAAGGGGGGGGGGGATAAGAGAAAATTAAGATACTATGAAGAGATCATCAACCCTAATCTATCAAAAGTATATTTTGTTATACCTAGCATAAAGAAGAAAATCAACATTGCTAAAATAAGAGCAAGCTCTCACGAGCTCCATAGTGAAACAAGGCATTGGACAATTCCTAAAATGTCATGGGATGAAATAATTTGTCATCTTTATGATACTACCAACCTTCCTAACTTGTTAACTCATCAAAACTATGGAGATTTAGGAAAAATTCTCTCCAATCTCTTCGAGCATAGAAATAAATTATAACGTAAACAAATTGATTCCTTGCCATGTTTTCTTAAGATCTAAAATGCAAGTTGGTCTCAATGAACAGAGACGAACACTATCATCATAATAATAATTTGTTATTGATAAAATACCTGGAAGAGAATAAGGGAATTTATAATAATAACAACTTAAATGAGAAGAGATGGACGCAAAGAGTAAATTTAATAGGTTTGGAACTTATTTTCTCCTCTTGAAGCCCTCTGGATCCTTCCCTCTCTGTG
>JASDQU010306847.1:76176-86190 GCA_032191745.1 Picea mariana | reverse complement strand
ATCACTGATTCTTCAATTTTGATCGATACCTCACTAGCCGATGAACAATAAACGAAGGTTGAGCCATCGGAGCATATGAAAGAAGTCCAGGAACCAATCCTAGAACAAATACACACAACAGGGAGCTTGGGAAACACTCTAACCTGGGGAGAACAACAAATCCCTGAGCTTGTTGATGAGGTCATCGATATACAAGCAATCTCTTATGACAGGAAGAGGAAAGTTATCATGAAGAGGACCACCAAGAAGAGAAAACTCGCGCTGGATAGCTCAATTCTCATCACCATGGAGGAGAAGTTGCTCAATATACAACATGCAAATACGTCCAAGCTCATAGGCACAGGGATGGCTATCACAGATGCCACGTTGGATCCAACAACAAGGGATGAAAAGGAACTAGTCGTTGTACTAAAGGAGATAGATCATCTGTGCCATTTGGAAAAATACTATCAAGACTCAACACATTCCACGGTGTTCCTGAAGAGTGAGTTCCAAGATGATTACACAAAGTTCACAAGAAAAAGACATATTTTCACTGCAGGTATAACCGATTTCCAAAAAGATACCCTTATGGCACTGACAACCTGTAAGGACATGGACAGGTGGTATGAAAAAACATACCAAGCAGTAGAAATAATTGATTACACCAACGAAATGCAAAAGAGCTGAGACGCAGAAGAGCATGGGATTCGAGTGTTAAGGGATAGCAACATTTCTCAGATCGGGAAAGAATCTGAACACTGGGTAAGTGTGGCTTAGGAACCTCAATGGGAGATACAAAAGAAGTGGGCTAAGTGCGAAAAGGATGGGAAAAGATCAATCGAGAGATGAAAGGCATTGGCCTCCCATAATTCAGCACACCCGAAGACTTTGTCGACCTGCATAACACAGTGAAGTGACATGTAGCACAAGACTTGGCATGGACATCGGAGATTTCACAGGTGGTGAGCATGGAACTGGGTCAAATACAACACTTTATGGAACATCTGATCAAGACTCATCCAGTTCTGCATCGGTTGAGTGCCAATATTATCAAATACAGAGAAAAGGCAGTAGAAGTGAAAGAAATCATTTCAGCCCTGATGGATCAACACAAGTTCCCTTATGCAAACACATGCAAGGATCTCTTCTTCAAGTGGTCAAAATATAAGAAGATTCATCCACTCCAATAGAACCACAAGATAATTCCCAGAGAACAAAGAGATCAAGCTCCATGTGGCGATATTTTGTTTTACTTAACTTAAAATTGTAGCAACTATTTTTAGTTATTGATTCTTTATAAATAAATGGATTGACCTTTTAGCAAGGGTCGATGGTTTTGGGAAAAGACCCTCTTTTTTGGAATTGTAAAGAAGTATTTCTAAACAACCTTAATTGAGAAGTCCTTTTTAGGACCAAAGACAAAATTCTGTTTTTTTTTTCATCAAAGGTGTCATGTGATTGGATTGGGGAGGAATTACTTCCAACTTTATTTTAGTAATTGATGTTGTAACGATTAAGAGTTTCCAAATCTGTTGATAATTTATGTGTTTCAATATTTTTGTAGTTCTTTTGTTATTAACGGTGGAAATAAAATCGTTGTGTTAATGTGTGATTGGTGTTAGAGCTAAGGAAACTATTTTCTTGCCACCATCTTATTACATGCATATTTTTCTTACGATAATTGCATCTCATTCAATGATGAAATACCAACAAGTTAATGTATTACTACTAGGCTTGTAATAGGTGTGAATATATTTGTCTGCATGCTTGTGCATGAGGTTTATCCCAAGCTCAGCCTTCTTCAGTAGTTAAGATTCCATTCTACAAGTTGGTTTATACCAGCACACATCATTTTATCAGACTCATCTAATAAAATAAAATACAAAAAAGGAACGTTTAAACTGAAGGAGGAACTTTCATAGGAATATATCATGTCAATCACCACGTAAATCCCATCGATAAATTAGCTAGATCGAAATATCTAGAGAAAAATTCCACCATCAAACGTTGCAGAGTCTAATTGGGCCTCTAATGCGGGTTTGGTTCCTATTGTTGAGTTAAAGAGATCTCAGACCCCTCAACACATTTGTACAACACCTCCATCTATGACTAACTTTTTCTGATATGACCCTAGCCAATGCATTATGAGCTTCCCTCGGTGTTATAAGTATTTACCATCATAGAGGAGAACTATATCTCCTTCATTAAACTTATTCTTATTGATATGTCTAAAATGCCATGCTTTATCCTTTACCTTATGTACATCTTGATGGAAACCTGTCATGATTCTGTATTCTTCTAATTCCATCATTTGAGCCAATCTTTCTTGTGTTGCGCCATTTTCTGTCATGTCTATGATTGATGCAATGCGCAGACTTGGCAGCAAAAAATCTAAGGGAACTACTACCTCTTGTTCATATACCAATATAAAGGGTGTTTTTCCTATCAAATATACACAAATCATGATCCCTCTTTGCTTCTTTTCTTTCACCACAATAGGATTGATCCATTCTGACTATTCAACAGGTTCTATAACATCAACACATCTTGTTAATTTCTATCTTTACCTTCTCTTTGTATATTGGATTCAATCTATACGGCCTCTGTCTGATAGGTCTTTCTTATGGTTTCAATGGGATTTTCATCTCTCCTAGCTCTCCTTCTAGTCCCTTCATTTCTGAAAATGTTGTTGGAAATAAGTCACTGTACTCACGCAGTAATTATGTGATTCTTTCTATTGTATGATGATCCCAATAATCTCCAATACTAGTAATCTTTGGGTTATCTAAAGTTCCAATGTTGACCTGCTTAATATTTAAAGGTGCAACATAATATTCTAAGTCCAACTTGGGACCTTATACTTCCCTTTCACCTTCTACTTCTGGAATCTGGATATTGCGCAAATTATCTTCTTCGATTTCTTCTACTTCTGCTACATGATAGCAATGCAGTAATTGTTTAACTGTCTGACTAGCCTGCCTCTGAGATGATGGAATTATTTCAAACTTTGGTTCTTCAAATATCTTGTCTCTTACCACTTTTAGTGTTTTATCCATCTCAGACTGTCATGCTCAAAGGAAAATGTGACTACAAATCTCTATTGTATTTCTTCCCAGTTGGCAGTTTCTCTGCGTTGTTCTTGTTCTGTGTACCAGTTCTTCGGAATGCCTTCTAGTGTGTCAATAAAATGGTGTGGTCATTCTTTTGATAGTACTAATATTCACTAAACTATGCACTTTTCTACATTCTCTTTGGGTTTTCCAAATCCTTCATATTTCTCCTCATATTTATGCTCTTATTCTACGTCAAATCTAATGCACAGTAACCTTTTTCTCTGGAACCAATTGTTGATATTTTCCTCGTGTGTACCCCACCATCTTGTAGGTGTAGCTTTTAAAGAAATATCTAGTGCTGGTAATCTCTGTTTTTCCATAATTTCTACCTCATATTTCATAAAAAAATTCTTCTAAATCATTTAATCCATAAAAAGTCGGTGGTTCTCTTATCTTTGTACCAACCCATCTCAGGACGCGCGTCATTCTGGCACATCTCCTGGTAGATAATTCATGTAATCATTATTGTTATATTTCTAGTCCCATGTCAGAGTCTGAAGAACAAGAACTAATACTCCTCCA
This sequence comes from Picea mariana, assembly GCA_032191745.1. NCBI lineage: Eukaryota > Viridiplantae > Streptophyta > Pinopsida > Pinales > Pinaceae > Picea > Picea mariana. The sequence goes on along the minus strand of JASDQU010306847.1, from coordinate 82,573 downwards.
ACTAAGCATGCCATATGCAGTTGGGTTAATATAATCTTCTTCATGCATGGTATTGATGTATAGTTGATTCACATTTTCTGTAAGAATATTATCCGTCGCACGTTCCACATATATGCCTCCTTCTAAGGGATCCAATGGCGCAATAACTCTATATTCTCCAGAATCATATATCATTTTCCTTGTCTTCAAATTGATAATAACATATTTATCAAAGGCCCAATCCAAACCCAACAGTGCTAGATATGGTGAAGTATTGTCTACTATGTCAATGACTTCAAATTCATCCATGGTGCACACACCATCTAGATCAACTAGAATCCCATTGGAACCACTCTGTGTTGATTGGCTAGCTTCAACTGAATATGTGAATACACTAACTTTGGTTCTCCCCCAGATTCCCAAGTTTTCTTTGGCAGAACATTGACTTCAGATCCTAATTCTAATATAATATCCCCCATGTTGAAATCTCCTATGTTAGCATTTAATCAGAATTCCCTACTGGTTCTTCTCTTCTTTCAGACTTGGTTTACCCTTTTTACCCCTTCTTCCCCAGGATTACACTTTTATAACAAATTTTGCAGTACTTGTAAGGAATTTTTATCACTCAACAATTTGACACGAGCTCCAAACAAGTTTCTTAAGTTACTTACTTGTTCTGAATACTGCTCTTGATTGGTTTGATCAAATAATGATGGCATGTCATAGGCTGATATCTCATCTACTAGCTTTTTTCTTGAAGTGGACGCAATATTTTCCTTCAATATATCTTGTCTAGCTTCTTTGAATATCTCTTTATCTTTGTGTGCATCAAACTTCTGCTTTGGTGATGTATTCTTCCTAACCCACTAGTATGGGTCATGATCCTTCTTAGCTGCATCATCTCTTGTATTAGCTCCACCTCTAGTCACTATGTTAATCTTCTTCCTGTCTTCTTCTGTTTTTTCCACCCCTATCCATTGTACGTTCTGATTAGTTTGTTTCCTATGGTCCTGTATTTTTATAACAATGTTGGATAATCCTTTGTTTCATGGTCTGTTACGCGACAATACATACATGTCGTAGGTGGATTTGGGAAGTGTCTTTCATAGTGCCCTGGTTTCTAAAAATTATGACATGTTATTGGTCCCTGACCTCCTCCAAATCCTCTTCCTCCACAACCTCCTCTTCTGAATCCTCATATGTTGCCCTGATTGTCTCTGCGCGGTGTGCTATAATGAGGTCCTTTATTATACTGTGGTTGTGGGTTATTGTACTTTTGTGGTTTTTTGCATTGTTGTGCATGGTTATATTGTTGTTTTCCTTGAAACTATTGTGCATTATATTATGGTTGTTATGCAAATTGTTGTGCGGGATTGTATTATGGTTGTTGCACAGTGTTATATTGTGGTTGTTGCGCATATTGTCCTATTACATGTTCAACATGCACCCTGTATGTATCTAAAATCCTTTATTTGATCATCTCCAAGGTTCTGTAGTCCTTGTCCTTGTGTCCAACTAACTTACAAACATTACAATGTGTACTCTTCAAAAAAATTTGGTATTTCTGCATTAAGGGGCAATGATAGGGATCATGCCCATGTGTTTTGCAAATATCAAACCATGGTCCTCCTGAGGCCAAAGGGTTTGGCATTCCCACTCCAATATACTATGAAAATAAGGGACACTCATTCTTGTGATGACCTTCTATCCTGCACATTGTACACCATACATCTTCTCTTTTCTCCTTTCCTTTGTTTTGATTTAACTGGAATGTTAATTTCTTCAGATCTTGCTTCAACTTTTCCACAGTTGGATCTATATGCTTGTATTGGTTTTCCTCTAGCTTTAAGGTTGCCTATAGGGCCTCACCCTGACTTTGGAATTTCTGTTGTCTCAAAGGATACTTCAAGTGTGGAAACAATGAATTAGCAAACAAATTCCTATGTTATGTATCAATAATAGTATACTTTAACTTATCTTTTAACCTCTTGAATTTTTGGTCCACTTCTGACTGATTCTCCTGGTTTCTACTTGATTTCTATGATTTCATTCATAAACTGGCCTTTCAAACTAGGCTTCTGAAAGTCATTTATTAACTGCCTCTTCACATCTACTACAGTCGTAGGTGTTCCTGTTGGGTTATTTGTTGAGAGACCCATGTACCAATCTAATGCACGGTATCGAAAAGTGATTTCTAACTGCACAACCTTTGTATATTTGTCTGTAATCTTATTTGATGCCCATATCTTCTCATAGATGAACAAATGTTTTTCTAGGTCATCTGACCCATCCCCTTGGAATTTAGGTAACCTGATGGTTGGATCTTGTCATGTCATTGTTAAAGTTTTTGAATTACCACCTTTGTGCGGTGTAGAAACTTGACTACTACTTGTTGAACTTGCAATTCTGCTACTGGACCCATGTCTTGAAAAAAATATTCTGGCACTAATCACTTGTTGGTTAAATAATTTTCTTCTTCAATTGTGTTAGTCGCACATGGGGTTGTGGGTTCCACACTAATTCAAATATGGAATGGAGAGCCTTCTTCTACGTCGGACCCATGACCTTTGGTTTTCCTCTCATACGTGGCGCGCAAGATATCCTCAATCTTCCCTATGGCACGAAGATCCTCTAACTCTTCCTCATCGTTATCCAAGCCCTCTCACTCTGCTACATCCCTCTTCTTATTATTCATCCTATACTAGTAGGGTCGTCCGTTGCACGTCACACCTGCACTTCTTTTGATTTCCCTAATTTGTTCATCATCCATCATGATGGGGTCCATTGCCTCCCTCTTTTGGCTACTCTCCAAAGCCTTCTCCATTTCTCATATCTTCCTTAGTGCTTCCGCTAACTTCCCCCATGCACGTAGAGTGATCTGGTTGTCTGATTCCATGGTCATCACACTTTTATCATGTAGTAATATATTGATCAATGTGTAGAGTGACTTGATGTACCTCCCTCTGGGTCCCCTCAAGAAATCATTCTCTGCAGCAGTGTATGAATTCATTGTATCTACTACAAACTTAGTGATAAACCCCACAGTAATGTTGTCTAACCAAAAATCCACTACGCACATGAATTTATTATTAACTCTTTCCGACCATGTGATATTTTCAATATTCCACACTACTGGACCAATCTGATTAGTCATATGGGTATCCTTCAACCTCAACAACCATTTATGTAATAACTATGGAAAGAAACAAAAATATGATTCATGCAAAACAATAAAAACATACCTCTGCAGGTACTAGCGCGGTGTATACATGGAACCCTTATTGTCTTTATGCATGAAATCCAACTACTTTGTCTCTAACCATATTTCAATATCTTTATTCATAGGATTCCATGTCCTGGACATCCCTCTCTACCACTGCATCTTCTTCACCAAACCATTTCCTGGATCTCCTTCTGAGTTCTAGCTGGCAACAAAACCATTTGTTGGAATTATGGGTTGAACTGGGTTCTACTTTAGTTCTCCAGAAAACCCCTTATCACCATCGGCCCTTCTGGTAAACCAATAGGATACACTACACACAAAGTGCACAACGCAGTTTCAACTGAGATGGTTTATGGGGGACTATAGGAAACATATGTCTGTAATCATGGAAGGGATTGGGGGATGCTCTTTCTTACTTATTATTATTTCTACTTAACCATGCATTCTATTCTACTATTCATCAGATCCATTCATCCATTCATTCATTATTTGCATATTTAATCCAATGCGCACTGTAAATAAATCATCCATTCATCTAACTAACCATTCAATGATAACTGCAGAAATAACACATCAAAACACATTGCACATGTGGTTTTACCATGGTTCACCCCCCTAGGGCTACATCCACAAAGATCTTATGTTTCTTTATTCTTGTTTATCAAAAAAGGGCGATGCACGCATTACATCTAAGTAGTGAGTAATGAGGTAGACCAAGATTGCACCAAGCTCCACATCTTGCGACCTAGCCCTCAACTACTTCGACCTCATCCAAGCTCTATAGCTCTTGAAACAAACTTTCAATCCCCAAAAACTCCCAAAAAGGTTCTCCAAAGAAGACTTGTCACACTAACTCTCTAACAACTCCTATGATATGATGATTCCCTAATCTACCTCATACCCCTTATTTATATTACAAAAATGAGTTAGAAACCCTTACAATCCATCCCAAAACCCTAACCCTAACTTAGGCTAGTATTGTCTACTTTTGCGTTAAATTTCCGCAAATCTTGTCGCACACGTTGCTTTTTCTCAAAATATGGCACGTTGTTAAGCCTTACTTGTTGTGTTGTTCTCAAAACCTGCCTAATCCAACACTTGTACTCAATTATTTGTTGCTCTGTTAAAAATATTTTTTTTTTTATGTATGACAATATAATTAGTTGCAAAGAGTGTTTCTCCACAAGAACCAATACCAACACAAAAAAACAATGTCACAAATATCTACTCATGCGAGATATTTAAACAGAGTATGCAAACAAACAAGGATTCACAAGTTCTTGTTTGCATGAGGACATGCAAACTCTCAGGTTTGGGGGAGTGTTGGGTTCTAGTTTTGTCATATTTCTCTGTCCAATAAATTCATTATTCTTAAACCATTTCTCGCATTTTTCAATAATACGCACTATAAACCTTCATTACATACCTTTTATTCATACCATGTGGTTAATACATTGTTTATCTATGTTTTTATTTATTAAAGACAATTATATCATAGTTTTTCTAACGATGGTTAATGTTAATAATTTTTGCAACTAAATTAACCAAGTTATTGTACCAACAGTTCACTCTTGGTACCCAAAATCATTCGTTAGCATACTTTGCATCTGCAAATGAAAAATATCCACAATATTTTTGAATATCTAGATGACAGCATGGTGTGTGTCCCTTGATTCATGCCCAGGTCATACATGGCAGTTTCCAGTTGTGGTCAAGGGTTTTTTAGTTAAAAACATGCCAAATTAGCAGCAGTCAACTTTCTATGCGATTTCTAAGAAAATGAAGAAGAATCTGACAATTCTAGAACATGTTTTTTGTGCAGAAAGGCCTAATTTGAGCAAAGAACAAACAAATTTATGAAATTAAGCATGGTTAGGAAGATATGAAGGTTTTCCTAAACTAGGTTTGCCCAGATTTATGTTGCGGATCGTTTTCAATTTATTCAACGAATTTCAATTCGGATCTATGCTCCATATGGAAGGCCCCACGATGGAAGATCGATCTGGTTGTTTCCCACATTTTCTAAGTTTGTATGGATGGTCATATAAAATCAAAGATAGTTCGATTTGATCGTTGTTGTAATTATTTTCATTGCTCTGGTATACGGGATTGAAGGGATCGTTCTCATCTCTACGATGAGAGATCGTTCTATATATTGATGCTCTGTAATGTAATGAAAGGAAGGAATAGAATTATTAAATCAAATTTGTGGAATGATCCAAGCAATTGGATTCCATTATTGTTTTAGAACGTTGTGTATGAGTTGATGCACACATTATAAATCAACTCCTCTCTTCTTCAATACAAACTCTAGCTCTAATTCATAGTGTTTATCTGATTTTATTGTTGTAAGTACATAACTCACTACTAGACTGGCAAGGGCCCACCAACCTGGTACGCGTAGCTAGTTATATAATTTATTAGTTTAGTTTTCATTACAGTTTGATTCTATATTAGTTTGATTACATTTTATAATGTAGATGCATAGTTTTTATTTGGATTTAGACTAGTATGTTAGCAATAACTCTTCAATTTGTTTTGCATTTAGGAAGATTAACAATTCCTCTAATTTTCATTGATGTTTCATTTCCATTTGCACTTCTGAATTGATACCATGTCAAGAATTTTGGTTTGTTACAATGATTCAGACACTTGAGATTTGAACTCATCATTGTGAGAGTACGGGAACACTTAGGTGGAAGAGAGTACCTCGAGCCCTACTTAGGAGAAGCTCTTAATAAGCCAATACATGGTTCTAACTTGATTCTTTTGTTATTTTATTTTGAATGAATGCATATGTTAAAATGAATGGAAAGAATTTCTCTAAGTCATAATTGCACATAGACAAGTAATTTGAATGCAAATGTGCACTACTACCAACAAGGACTTGTCACACTTAACATAGTCATTTGCATCTTTAGTTTATGAGTTTACAGAGTTTATCATTTTCCTTTCTAAGCTAATAATTCCAAGATTCGATCAATAACATTTTGTAAGAGTTCAAGTTTGTTGTTGACTAATTTGGGTGATAGTATTAATGGTATGCATTCTCATAAAAGTTAGATTGCAGTAATTAGAACTCATTCAGTTTGGCACGTTAATCATTTCTCAAGGTGCATGAACACTTCGACCTCAAGTGAAAGATTTCACTACAAGCCATTAATGAAAACTCGAGATAATAAATTAATTATTGTT
>JASDQU010306847.1:23073-49472 GCA_032191745.1 Picea mariana | reverse complement strand
TCTCTCAAACCTGAGGGTTTGCATATCATCATGAAAACAAGGTAAGGGATGTTGCTGTTTAAGAATGAGGTTGATGGAAACTTGAAAATCATATCAAGGTTGCTGGAGATAATGAATGTTGATCAAGTCTACTGATGATGAAGAGATGATGTTGTAAAGAAGGTGTTGATGCTGCAGATTTTGAAAATATGAAAAGTTGAATACTGAACCAAAACTCAAATTCTACTGATGTTGTTGATGCCATAAACCATATAGTCTTCACATATAACCCCTACTAGTATAGTTAAATATATGTGAATGGATTTACTTGGAGTCGAACATAGAAACAAATTATTGGATAACTGATCAATAATACAAATAATTAACCAATGTGAGATGACCCACCATTAATGTCAATGTGCATCAAGGTACAAAAGTACATTCTAGTTGGTGTGAATGGATGTGTTGGAGTCAAACACCTGTAGAATCCATCAATCAAAGGACATTGACATATTCCCTTGCTAACAGCGAGAGAACCTACCATTAAGGCATGCATGCCCCAAGTTACTTGTAAACATCTCTAATGTTAATGCTAGATGGTGTGCTGGAGTCGATGGGATGAGATTTGTCGGAAGGTGGGATTTAAGGAATCCCACATCAGTCGACATGAGCATAAAACATAGATGATTTTGAAGAACCATTATACAATATTGAACCAACATGCAAAACTTTATTGTTAGTCTTACTTTCCAGTTGCCTATTTTTCAAGAAAAACTCATGTCCAATTGCGCTAGTAAACTAGTTTTCACATCTGGACTTATTTTTATCTTTACTATTTTATTTATTTATTTACACTATCCTACTTTGCTTGGAAAACGAAAAATTTCCTTAAGTGTAGAAGTATTTCCAATTAATCCATGTGCGCAACAAGATTACAAACATACTCATATTCAAGTTCAAAAAATATACTTGTATAGATACTAGATTATGAGGAACCAACTGCATTGATTGATATGGTGCCAATAGATGTTGAATGATGGAGTGGTATTGTGGCATGGTGACTACTTGGAACCAAGATTTGATACAATCTTTGTCTCCTTGGCTCTTTTGTTCATTAGCAGTTGTCCCCGTGTCCTCCTTTGTCATGCCATATAGATCTCCTCACTGATTGCTCTCTCGAATGCACACATGATTTGATGATAAACATGCCAAAAATTCTTTGACCTCTGTATCCAGTATCTACTCTTCGTCTAATGTGGTCCACGAATCTTCAATATTCTTTGTAGATGGGCAAGGATGATTGAAGAAATCTTCCAAGTCTTCTCCTTGATGTTGTTCATGGATCCTTTTCTCTCCTCTGAATCCCTGAGATGTTGATAAATTTCTGATTGCGGTCAATATTTCTTTTGGAATGTTAATACCAAAACAATTTTTTTTTACATAATATACCTTGAAGCTCTTTTTTCGAAAGGATGATTAGGACGAATTTAATTTGAATTTATTGTGAGTGGTCTCGAGAAAGTCGCCATTAATAACAAACCTTTGATACTTAACCACTTGTTATTTTTTGTAGGATTTGTATTTAATATTAATCGGGGAATGTGGCAAAAAGAAAAAAGGATTCACTGCGAAGAGACAGAGAAACATATGTTAAGGAAGAGATAGTGGAGTAAGTATAAACCAACAATCCTGTGGTAAAATTTCACAAAATGACTAAGTTTCACAAAGTGGACAGAAGAAGCGAAAGGATTTTTTTTCTTAAGAATTGATATGATCTCCGCTTTCGTGATAATGGTTAAATTGTCTAAGCATTGAAGTGTCGAGAAAGAAATGAAATATCAAGAAATAACTAAGTATCATGAATCAAATGAATGAACCAATGATCATGAGATGAATGAGTAAATTCAAATCTCGTGATGAAAATTAGAAAATGTTCTAAGTATGGTATAAAATGAGGATGGTGGAACAAGGTAGTGCATTCTGGTGACAGCGAGATTTTGGACTTTCAAGAGAATACATAATGAACCCATAAAATACTTCAAAATAAAGTAAGTATTGGTGCATTATGGTTATGGAGGAATCCAATGGTGCAGTTTGGAGAGAGCGGAAGTTATAACAAGACTCATGAACCCGCCATAAAGTGGAGAAAATTTCTAAGTGTAGGAACAAGATAAAAAAGATATATATTTATAAATGACCAAGCATATTTTAGGATCAACAAGGTCATAAAACATGGGAGCAAGTTTCTGATAATGATCTTCTTTGAGTGATGTTTGATTATAAGGTTGCAGATGAAGAAATACCTAGTCTCCTTCAACAAATTGACGTTATGAACAACCCTGATAAACTTGTTGCTTCATGCGATTTTGAGCCATGACCAAATTCTCTTTGAGGGTATGGAGAATGACAACTCAGACTATAAGGGTGTTGTTGACTTCCTAGACATTGGAGACACTAGGTAGTTAGGAGAATATAGAAGGCATATTTTGACTGTATATCGCTTCAAATGGAGACATGCGAGTGGCAATATGGTAAGATGTGTTGTACCACCATTCAACGAGTGGTAACATGTTATAATCTAATGCCTTAAAATTGATAAAAAAAAGTCAATGAATATAGTCCACTTCGAGGGGGAAACCTCCTTTTACAATATATTCAATTTAGAATACAATATGAGATGATATAAAATGATCCCGAGACTAGGTTTCCTTAATATATATATATATAGGAGACAAAGGGTACAATTATAATGAAAGGGTACAATGAAGGGTTCTATCCTACATACAAATATAACACTATAAATGTAATAATTCAATATCTAGGGCTTAATAATGATTTTTATACATAACACGAGACTTTGTCTAGGGATTAACATCCCCTCCCCTTAAAATAAGTGTTGTCCTCAACACTTGACTAATTGAGGGTGTTTCTGCATGAATAAATCATATTCCCTTGTCGCCTCTTCCACTAGTATGTTCTTCCATTTGACAAGGTACTTCATAATTGCTTGATTTCTCAGTTTCTTAATCCTTGTTTCAAGGATTGTTTTTGGTTCTAGTATGATTTTCCCTTCTTCATTAACCTTTGGTAAAATAGTTTGGACTAGGATCTTGTTTATGATTATCTTCTTTAAAAAAGAAACATGGAATACTAGATGTACATGTGAAGATGGAGGAAACTTCAATTTGTAAGCCATACTTTCAATCCTTTGCAAAACCTGTAGGGGCCATAATATTTGGGTTCTAATTTATTACCCTTCTTGTGTTGCTTTAGGGACATATTTTTGTATGTTTATAGCCTCAGGAATACCCAATCCCCCACTTCAAATTCCCTTTCATTGTGATGTTGATTAGCTTGTTGTTTCATCCTATTTTGTGTCATAAACAAGTTGTCCTTCAATAGTTTGAGAACCTCTTGTTGGTGTCCTATGTGGTCCTACATTGATTGAACTCTGGTAGTCACTTTCAAGGGTGATGTGATGGATGGAGGATGATATCCATAAAGTGACAGAAATGGGGAAACTTTTGATGAAGTATGGAAGGATGTGTTGTACCACCATTCTGCCAAGGCCAACCACCTAACTCATTATGTCTATTTATCATATGAAAAGAAATGAAGACATCTTTCTAGACATTTATTCACAATATTAGTTTTCCCATCGAATTGAGGATGATAAGATGAGTTGTGAGCCAATTGAGTACCCAAACAAGAAAATAATTCATTCCAAAAATTTCCAGTGAAAATTGGATCTCTATCACTTATAATAATCTTGGGGACTCCATGTAGCTTTTGAAATGTGTCCATGAATGTTGTGTCTATTGTACTTGCTTTAAAAGGATGATAAAGAGAGAAAAAATGGGCAATCGACCCACTACAACCATGATGACAATCTTTTCTTCATATTTGGGTAAACCTATAATAAAATCCATTAAAATTTCTTCCCAACATTGACTTGGTATAGCTAATATTTGTAGTAGACATGACGTCTTGATTCTCTTTCTCTTATTTTGTTTGCAAACCAAAAATTCAAACACAGACTTTTGATCATCAGTTTTAAGACCTTCCCAGAAAAAATATTTCTTCATCCTATGATATGTTTTCAAGAACCCTGAATGTCCTCCTATAGGAGAAGTGTGAAATTCCAGAAGGAAATTTTGTTTGAGTTAGGAATTCTTACATAAATATAAACAATTATGATACCATAGTAGGTCATTCTTCCATACAAAAGTATCTAATGAATTGGGGTCCTCTTGTATTTTTTGAATGATCTTGCTTCCATTATATCCTTGTTTCTTCCAACCAATTAGATTGCAGAATAGAAATAGCACATAGTGAACCTTTTGTTTCTTATTCTTTCCTTGAAAGGGCATCTACAATAATATTGTGTTTTCATTTTCTGTAGATAATTTCAAATTCATAACCTAGCATCTTTGTTACCCATTTTTGTTAGTCTTCTGAAGATAATTTTTTCTCCAAGAAGTACTTCAAACTATCAAGTTCCATTTTTACTTTGAAGTGTCTTCCTATTAGGTAAGTGTGCCATTTCTTAGCTTCATGTAGTATGGCCAACATTTCTTTTTCATAAATGGGTTTGAATAATTTTTTTCGTTTAATTTGACTTCTTTCAAAGGAAAACAACATTCCTTCTTGCATTAAAACTACACCAATTCCATGGTCCGAGGCATCACATTCCATAATAAATGTTTTTGTGAAGTTAGGTGTGGCTAGGACAAGAGTTGTACACATAGCCTCCTTAAGTTTTTCAAAGATTTGGTTGCTTCTTGAGTCCAAGAAAATGCTTCCTTCCTTAATAATGTTGTTAGAGGTGTTAGTATTTGATCATAGTTCTTGAAAAACTTGTGATAATATCCTATCAATCCTAAGAACACTCTAAGTTTCTTCAAGGTTTTGGGAATTAGCCATTCACTCATATCTTTAATTTTGTTAGAGTCCATTTTTACCTTCATGAAATATAATATGACCCAAATATTCCACTTCTTGAACCCCAAAGTCACACTTGGAAGGATTTGCATAAAGTTGTTACTCTTCCAATAGTTGTAATACTCTGTCAACTTGTTGTACATGCTCTTCCCAAGATTTGTTATATATTAGTATGTCATCAAAAAATATCAACGGAGAAATTTTCTAAGGATGAGCTTGAAAACATAATTCATCAAGCTTTGAAATGTTGAAGGTGCACTAGTAAGTCCAAATGGCATAACCAAAAACTCATAATGACATTAATTTTTTCTAAAAGTTGTTTTGGGAATGTATTCTTGCCTCATTTTGATTCAATGATATCCTAAACGAATATCCAATTTAGTAAATAAAATTGCTCCATGCAATTCATCTAATAATTCATCAATGCCATGAATATGAAACTTATTTTTGATGGTCATTTTGTTGAGTTGTGTATAATTTGGACACATCCACCATGAACCATCCCTTTTCATAACCATCACCACTGGTGATGAGAAATAACTTTGGCCTCATCGTCACTGGTGATGATAAATAACTAGTGATGAGAAATAACCATCACCAGTGATGATGACAGACGCTAAAAATTCTTGGACCAATCACTCAACCTCACTCTTCTGTGTATATAGTACTTGTAAGGCATAATGTTAGGTGGTACACTTCCTGGTTGTAAATGAATAACATTGTTATGATCTCGAGCAGGGGGAATACCCTTAGGGATTTCTCCAAATAACCTAGAATGATTTTTTTAAATTATTTGGAGATCTAATGGATCAAAGGATATAGATGTTTGAACATATAGTGAGAAAAATTGTGAAATTACACTACAATGTCCCTTTTTGAGTAATTTTGTCATGATATTAGAGCTTATCACCTTAGAGGGTTTCCCTTGGATACCTCTAAGCTCAATTTCCTTGCCTTATAATGAAAATCTCATGAAAATATCTTGAAAATCAAGGGCCATTGTTCCCAATGATTGTTACCATTGGATCCCTAATACAACATCAACACCACCCATTTGGATGGAAAGCATGAGACTATCCAAAAAATACTCCCCCATATTTAGCTTAATAATATGGACTTCCTAGAACAATTTATGGTACTCCCATCTGCAATCATTACTTGAAACTCTGGTGTTGGAAATACAAAACAATTGAGATATTTGGCTAATTTGTAATTGATGAACTTATGGGTACTACCATAAAAAATGTGCTACTAGAGATGAAATTCCTATATAAATCAATCATTGATTATCAAATTAAAATAACTGGAAAACATAGATCACATTAATAACTTATTTTCATAAATGCATAGCAAACTTGTTATTCTCAACTATCTTAATGATTCCATGTCTAATGAATTTAGGTATTTTCATGATGAGTTTCTCATGTGGTTGTTCTTTAAGGGAAATACTACAGAGGGAAAACAAATAGCCCACTAATGGCAAAGATTTATCAAGTTTATTCATAAACATATGAAAGTAGAAATAAATTTTACAATGACAAAAAAATCCTAACCCATAATTTTTTAGATCCCTGCAAAACACGGCATGGAATGTCAAGTTTCAAACATATGAAAGTATAAGCAAATTTGTCAGCAACAAAAAAATCTCAGCCCATAAATTTTTAGATCCCTGAAAAACATGTTATGGTAAGTAAATTAAGTTATTTGAATAGAACAATGTTTTAATATTAGGGGATGAACCGTTCTTATAATGTGTTTAACAACTTTATAACATTGGCATACCTTAATACCAACAAAATTTAAGGTGAACAAAGTTTGTAGAGCAACATAGGAGTAGTGTTGATGGTCATTACAAAAAGAATTTAAATATTTTAATTAAAAAACCAAATTTGATTATCATCATTTTTATGGGATTTATCAAACACCTGTCAAGACAACCAAACAACATAGTATCCACCACATTTTCAAATGCTCTAAACTTCATCCACCTGCTTGTTATCATGTGTTATGGTTCACCTTTTCAAATTCTCTAAACTTCATCTACCTACTTGTTAGCATGTGTCAGGGTTGCCACTGCCTCTTGGACGTGCCCACCAGGTCAAGGATTCAATTTGAGTTCAAGGCTTGGGGAGGAAGCCTGAGGCGAAATATGTGAAGGAGATGGATGCCCAACAAATAGGTTGAAGCAAGTATTGCACACATTCTTCATTTCTTTGCTGTGAAAAATGAGGTCTTGTTGGACATATTCTTCCTTTCTCAGTCTCCTGTTCATTCTTTCATATTTGGATTCTGTAATTTGTCTCGACAACCAGAAAATACATGTCATGAAATCCCTGTTTAACTTATCATCCTGGTGGAAGAATGCAAATTCTGGTAACCCATGTGAAAGAATGCAAATTCTGGTAACCCATGTGAATGGGGTGGCCTGGCATGGATTGCACTATAGATGGGAGCAGTGTCATTGAGCTTCATATGTACAGTTTTGGGCTGAAGGGAAATGTTTGGCATACTGTATGTCAACTTCAAGACACACATTGTAGCGTCATAGGTAGTCTCTTCGTCTCGCCTAAAATCCATTCGTGTTCAGTGGTACCAGTTCTGTGTGCCTCCCTATCCATCCTGTGTTGGTTCAATGTGCAGCACGCAGTGCACTGCATATCAGGCTCATCATAAAACTCGTTAAAGTCCCCCAACATTAGTCTATTCAAATTCAACACAATAACAACAGAGATATCCAATGATAAAAGGTCAAGGTATGGTACTTCTTATTTTGTTTTTTACACGTAGCGAAGGAATATATATAGATAAAGTTACGGGAGACGAATTGATGGATTTTGATCACAGGATTTGGAAAAGGTTCGAAATCGAGTTCCAAAGCAAGTGCAACAAGTTTCTAATAGTTGGAATCAGAATTTGATGATAGCTTCAAGCGAAGGGCATTCACTTTCCATTGAAGAGAAAGAGATGCTTGAACCGTTCTCTCCCTAAATGAAGGGTCTATATAGTGGTACCTTCAGTCTGTGTCTAGGCTTGAACCTTCTTCAAAAAGTGAGCCTGTGTATCTGAACAAATAAAGAACCATAAATTCGTTGTCAGGTTGAAGCATTGATTTGCATCACTAGACCAGAGGGACTTCCTACAGGGGTTAACAGAATAATGCCTTACCTACTAATGACCCTTACCTACTGATGCTTGGGGGATAGGTGGGAGTGAAACAAACACAGAGATCTACCAGGCGGAGGATTGTAAGAAAGGGAAAGAAAAAGATTGACTCAGCTCGACTCTTCGTTTCAGCCACTTCAAAATGATGTCCTTAAAATAACCTCTATTTCATAATGTATACTGAAGATTTTGATGTATGATGGAATCAAAGTGCTTAAAATCTATAACAATAATTAATTTATTATCTCGAGTTTTCATTAATGGCTTGTAGTGAAATCTTTCACTTGAGGTCGAAGTGTTCATGCACCTTGAGAAATGATTAACGTGCCAAACTGAATGAGTTCTAATTACTGCAATCTAACTTTTATGAGAATGCATACCATTAATACTATCACCCAAACCAGTCAACAACAAAATTGAACTCTTACAAAATGTTATTGATCGAAGCTTGGAGTTATTAGCTTAGAAAGGAAAATGATAAACTCTGTAAACTCATAAACTAAAGATGCAAATGGCTATGTTAAGTGTGACAAGTCCTTGTTGGTGGCAGTGCACATTTGCATTCAAATTACTTGTCTATGTGCAATTATGACTCAGAGAGATTATTTCCATTCCTTTTAACATATGCATTCATTCAAAATAAAATAACAAAAGAATCAAGTCAGAACCATGTATTGGATTATTAAAATCTTCTCCTAAGTAGGGCTCGAGGTACTCTCTTCCACCTAAGTGTTCCTGTACTCTCACAATGATGAGTTCAAATCTCAAGTGTCCGAATCACTGTAACAAACCAAAATTCTTGACATGGTGTCAATTAAGAAGTGCAAATGGAAATGAAACATCAATGAAAATTAGAGGAATTGTTAATCTTCCTAAATGCAAAACAAATTGAAGAGTTATTGTTAACATACTAGTCTAAATCCAAATAAAAACTATGCATCTACATTATAAAATGTAATCAAACTAATATAGAATCAAATTGTAATGAAAAATAAACTAATAAATTATATAACTAGCTACGCGTACTAGGTTGGTGGGCCCTTGCCAGTCTGGTAGCGAGTTATGTACTTACAACAACAAAATCAGATAAACACTATGAATCAGAGCTAGAGTTTGTATTGAAGAAGAGAGGAGTTGATTTATAAAGTGTGCATCAACTCATACACAACATTCTAAAACAATAATGGAATCCAATTGCTTGGATCATTCCACAAATTCGATTTAATAATTCTATTCCTTCCTTTCATTACATTACAGAGCATCAATATATAGAACGATCTCTCATCATAGAGATGAGAACGATCCCTTCAATCCTGTATACCAGAGCATTGAAAATAATTACAACAACGATCAAATCGAACTATCTTTGATTCTATATGACCATCCATACAAACTTAGAAAATGTGGGAAACAACCAGATCGATCTTCCATCATGGGGCCTTCCATATGGAGCATAGATCCGAATTGAAATTCGTTGAATAAATTGAAAACGAGCCGCAACATAAATCTGGGCAAACCTAGTTTAGGAAAACCTTCATATCTTCCTAACCATGCTTAATTTCAGAAATTTGTCTATTCTTTACTCAAATTAGGCCTTTCTGCACAAAACACATGTTCTAGAATTGTCAGATTCTTCTTCATTTTCTTAGAAATCGCATAGAAAGTTGACTGCTGCTAATTTGGCATGTTTTTAACTAAAAAACCCTTGACCACAACTGGAAACTGCCATGTATGACCTGGGCATGAATCAAGGGACACACACCATGCTGTCATCTAGATCTTCAAAAATCTTGTGGATATTTTTCATTTGCAGATGCAAAAGTATGCTAACGAATGATTTCGGGTACCGAGAGTGAACTGTTGGTACAATAACTTGGTTAATTTAGTTGCAAAAATTATTGACATTAACCATCGTTAGAAAAACTATGATATAATCGTCTTTAATAAATAAAAACATAGATAAACAATGTATTAACCACATGGTATGAATAAAAGGTATGTAATGAAGATTTATGGTGCGTATTATTGAAAAATGCGAGAAATGGTTTAAGAATAATGAATTTATTGGACGGAGAAATATGACAAAACTGGAACCCAACACTCCCCCAAACTTGAGAGTTTGCATGTCCTCATGCAAACAAGAACTTGTGAATCCTTGTTTGTTTGCATACTCTGTTTAAATATCTCGCATGAGTAGATATTTGTGACATTGTTTTTTTGTGCTGGTATTGGTTCTTGTGGAGCAACACTCTTTGCAACTAATTATATTATCATACATAAAAAAAGAATATTTTTAACAGAGCAACAAATAATTGATTACAAGTGTTGGATTAGGCAGGTTTTGAGAACAACACAACAAGTAAGGCATAACAACGTGCCATATTTTGAGAAAAAGCAACGTGTGTGACAAGATTTGTGGAAATTTGACGCAAAAGTAGACAATACTAGCCTAAGTTAGGGTTAGGGTTTTGGGATGGATTGTAAGGGTTTCTAACTCATTTTTGTAATATAAATAAAGGGTATGAGGTAGATTAGGGAATCATCATATCATAGGAGTTGTTAGAGAGTTAGTGCGACAAGTCTTATTTAGAGAACCTTTTTGGGAGTTTTTGGGGATTGGAAGTTTGTTTTGAGAGCTGTAGAGCTTGGATGAGGTCGAAGTAGTTGAGGGCTAGGTCGCAAGATGTGGAGCTTGGTGAAATCTTGGTCTACCTCATTACTCACTACTCAGATGTAATGCGCGCATCGCCCTTTTTTGATAAATAAGAATAAAGAAACATAAGATCTTTGTGGATGTAGCCCTAGGGGGGTGAACCATGGTAAAACCACGTGTGCAATGTGTTTTGATGTGTTATTTCTGCAGTTATCATTGAATGGTTAGTTAGATGAATGGATGATTTATTTACAGTGTGCATTAGATTAAATATGCAAATAATGAATGAATGGATGAATGGATCTGATGAATAGTAGAATAGAATGCATGGTTAAGTAGAAATAATAAGAAGTAAGAAAGAGCATCCCCCAATCCCTTCCATGATTACAGACATCTGTGTCCTATAGTCCCCCATAAACCATCTCGGTTGAAACTGCGTTGTGCACTCTGCATGTAGTGTAGCCTTCTGGTTTACCAGAAGGGCTGATGGTGATAAGGGTTTTGCTGGAGAACTAAAGTAGAACCCAGTTCAACCCATAATTCCAGCAAATGGTTTTGTTGCCAGCTAGAACTCAGAAGGAGATCCAGGAAAGGGTTTGGTGAAGAAGATGCAGTGGTAGAAAGGGATGTCCAGGCCATGGAATCCTATGAAGAAAGATATTGAAATATGGTTAGAGACAAAGTAGTTGGAGTTCACACATAAAGACAATAAGGGTTCCATGTATACACCGTGCCAGTACCTGCAGAGGTATGTGTTTATTGTTTTGCATGAATCATATTTTTGTTTCTTTCCATAGTTATTACATAAATGGTTGTTGAGGTTGAAGGATACCCATCTGACTAATTAGATTAGGCTAGTAGTGTGGAATATTGAAAATATCACACTGTTGGAAAGAGTTAATAATAAATTCATGTGCGTAGTGGATTTTTGGTTAGACAACATTACTGTGGGGTTTATCACTGAGTTTGTAGTAGATACAACGAATTCATACACTGCTGCAGAGAATGATTTCTTGAGGGGACCCAGAGGGAGGTACATCAGATCACTCTACACATTGATCAATATATTACTACATGATAAAAGTGTGATGACCATGGAATCAGACAACCAGATCACTCTACGTGCATGGGGGAAGTTAGCGGAAGAACTAAGGAAGATATGAGAAATGAAGAAGTCTCTGGAGAGTAGCCAAAAGAGGGAGGCAATGGACCCCATCATGATGGATGATGAACAAACTAGGGAAATCAAAAGAAGTGCAGGTGTGACGCGCAACGGATGACCCTACTAATATAGGATGAATAATAAGAAGAGGGATGTAGCAGAGCAAGAGGGCTTGGACAACAATGAGGAAGAGGTAGAGGATCTTCGTTGCATGGGGAAGATTGAGGATATCTTGCGCGCCACATATGAGAGGAAAACCAAAGGTCATGGGTCCGACATAGAAGAAGGCTCTCCATTCCAGATTTGAATTAGTGTGGAACCCACAACCCCATGTGCGACTAACACAATTGAAGAAGAAAAATCAGTTAACCAACAAGTGATTAGTGGTAGAAGATTTTTTTCAAGACGTGGGTCCAGTAGCAGAATTGCAAGTTCAACAAGTAGTAGTCCAGTTTCTACAGTGCAAAAAGGTGGTAATTCAAAAACTTTAACAATGACAGGACAAGATCCAACCATCAGGTTCCCTAAATTTCGAGGGGATGGGTCAGATGACCTAGAAAAACATTTGTTCATTTGTGAGAAGATATGGGCATCAAAGCAGATTACAGACAAATATACAAAGGTTGTGCAGTTAGAAATCACTTTTCGATACTTTGCATTAGATCGGTACATGGGTCTCTCAACAAATAACCCAACAGGAACACCTACGACTGTAGTAGATGTGAAGAGGCAGTTAATAAATGAATTTCGGAAGCCTAGTTTGAAAGACCAGTTTATGAATGAAATCATAGAAATCAAGCAGAAACCAGGGGAATCAGTCGGAAGTGGACCAAAAATTCAAGAGGTTAAAAGATAAGTTAAAGTACACTATTATTGATACATAACATAGGAATTTGTTTTCTAATTCATTGTTGCCACACTTGAAGTATCCTTTGAGACAACAGAAATTCCAAAGTCAGGGTGAGGCCCTACAGGCAACCTTAAAGCTAGAGGAAAACCAATACAAGCATATAGATCCAGCTGTGGAAAAGTTGAAGCAAGATCTAAAGAACTTAACATTCCAGTTAAATCAGAACAAAGGAAAGGAGAAAAGAGAAGATGTCTGGTGTACAATGTGCAGGATAGAAGGTCATCAAAAGAATGAGTGTCCCTTATTTTCATAGTATATTGGAGTGGTAATTCCAAACCCTTTGGCCCCAGGAGGACCATGGTTTGATATTTGCAAAACACATGGGCATGATCCCTATCATTTCCCCTTAATGCAGAAATACCAAACAATTTCGAAGAGTACACATTGTAACGTTTGTAAGTTAGTTGGACACAAGGACAAGGACTATAGAACCTTGGAGATGATCAAATAAAGTATTTCAGATACATACAGGGTGCATGCTGAACATGTAACAAGGCAATCTGTGCAACAACCACAATATAACACTGTGCAACGACCACAATACAATCCCGCGCAACAATTTGCAGCACAACCATAATATAATGCGCAGTAGTTTCAAGGAAAACAACAATATAACCATGCACAACAATGCACAAAACCACAAAAGTACAATAACCCACAGCTATAGTATAATCAAGGACCTCATTATAGCACACCGCGCAGAGACAATCAGGGCAACATATGAGGATTCAGAAGAGGAGGTTGTGGAGGAAGAGGATTTGGAGGGGATCGGGGACCAATAACATGTCATAATTTTAAGAAACCAGGGCACTATGAAAGACACTTCCCAAATCCACCTGTGACATGTATGTATTGTTGCATAACAGACCATGAAAGAGAGGATTATCCAACATTGTTGATAAAAATACAAGATAATAGGAAACAAACTAATCAGAACGTACAATGGATAGGGGTGGAAAAAAGAGAAGAAGACAGGAAGAAGATTAACATAGTGACTAGAGGTGGAGCTAATACAAGAGATGATGTAGCTAAGAAGGATCATGACCCATACTAGTGGGTTAGAAAGAATACATCACCAAAGCAGAAGTTTGATGCACACAAAGATAAAGAGATATTCAAAGAAGATAGACAAGAGATATTGAAGGAAAATATTGCGTCCACTTCAAGAACAAAGCTAGTAGATGAGATATCAGCCTATGACATGCCATCATTATTTGATCAAACCAATCAAGAGCAGTATTCATAACAAGTAAGTAACTTAAGAAACTTTTTGGGAGCTTGTGTCAAATTTTTGAGTGATAAAAATTCCTTACAAGTACTGCAAAATTTGTTATAAAAGTGTAATCCCGAGGAAGAAGGGGTAAAAAGGGTAAACCAAGTCTGAAAGAAGAGAAGAACCAGTAGGGAATTCTGATTAAATGTTGACATAGGAGATTTCAATATGGGGGATATTATATTAGAATTAGGATCTGAAGTCAATGTTCTACCAAAGAAAACTTGGGAATCTGGGGGAGAACCAAAGTTAGCATATTCACCCATTCAGTTGAAGCTATCCAATCATCACAGAGTGGTTCCAATAGAAAGGTTGAAGGGGATTCTGGTTGATCTAGATGGTGTGTGTACCATGGCTAAATTTGAAGTCATTGACATAGTAGACAATACTTCGCCATATCTAGCACTGTTGGGTCTGAATTGGGCCTTTGATAAATATGTTATTATCAATTTGAAGACAAGGAAAATGATATATGATTCTGGAGAATATAGAGTTATTGTGCCATTGGATCCCTTAGAAGGAGGCATATATGTGGAACGTGCGACGAATAATATTCTTACAGAAAATGTGAATCAACTATACATGACTACCATGCATGAAGAAGATTATATTAACCCAACTGCATATGGCATGCTTAGTTGGAGGAGTATTAGTTCTTGTTCTTTAGAATCTGACATGGGACTTGAAATATAACAATAATGATTACATGAATTATCTACCAGGAGATGTGCCAGAATGACACGCGTCCTGAGATGGGTTGGTATAGAGATAAGAGAACCACCGACTTTTTATGGATTAAATGATTTAGAAGAATTTTTGATGAAATATGAGGTAGACATTATGGAAAACTAGAGATTACCAGCACTAGATATTTCTTTGAAAGCTACACCTACAATATGGTGGGGTACACACAAGGAAAATATCAACAATTGGTTCTAGAGAAAAAGGTTACTACGCATTAGATTTGACGCAGAATAAGAGCATAAATATGAGGAGAAATATGAAGGATTTGGACAACCCAAAGAGCATGTAGAAAAGTGCATAGTTTAGTGAATATTAGTACTATTAGAAGAATGGCCACACCATTTTATTGACACACTAGAAGGCATTCCAAAGAACTGGTACACAGAACAAGAACAACACAGAGAATCTGCCAACTGGGAAGAAATACAATAGAGCTTTGTAGTCACATTTTCCTTTGAGCATGACAGTCTGAGATGGATAAAACACTAAAAGTGGTAAGAGACAAGATATTTGAAGAACCAAAGTTTGAAATAATTCCATCATCTCATAGGTAGGCTAGTCAGACAGTTAAACAATTACTGCACTGCTATCATGTAGCAGAAGCAGAAGAAATCGAAGAAGATAATCTGCGCAATATCCAGATTCCAGAAGTAGAAGGTGAAAGGGAAGTAGAAGGTCCCAAGTTGGACTTAGAATATTATGCTGCACCTTTAAATATTAAGGAGGTCAAGATTGGAACTTTAGATAACCCAAAGATTACTAGTATTGGAGATTATTGGGATCATCATACAGTAGAAAGAATCACATAATTACTGTGTGAGTACAGTGACTTATTTCCAACAACATTTTCAGAAATGAAGGGGCTAGAAGGAGAGCTAGGAGAGATGAAAATCCCATTGAAACCATAAGTAGGACCTATCAGACAGAGGCCGTACAGATTGAATCCAATATACAAAGAGAAGGTAAAGATAGAAATTAACAAGATGCGCTGATGTTATAGAACCTATTGAATAGTCAGAATGGATCAATCCTAACGTGGTGAAAGAAAAGAAGCAAAGAGGGATCATGATTTGTGTATCTTTGATAAAGTTGAATGATGCGTGTTTACATGATCCCTTTCCTATAAATTTTACAGATGGATTTTTAGAGAACTTAGGGGGTTAAGAAGCTTATTCTTTTACAGATGGATTTTCAGGTTATCATTCGATAAGGATTGCGCCATAAGCTAGACACAAGACACCATTTTCTATAGAGTGGGGCTCATTTCAGTATACAATTATGCCATTTGGATTGAAGAATGCACCAACCATTTTTTCAAGATTAGTAGTAGCAACTTTTAAGGACATTATTCATAATTTTTTGGAGGTTTACTTGGATGATTGGACAATGTTCAGTTTACTGAAAGATCAGGTTGAAGTATTAAGGATGATATTGGATAGATGCAGACAGTTTCATATCTCATTAAATATTAAGAAGTGTGTTTTCAACAAACCTTTTGGCATTTTGTTAGAGAACGTGGTGTGTCAACAGGGTCTACTAGTTGATCCTGCCAAAATTGTTGTCATAGTTAACTTACCACCACCAAATTTAGTGTGCCAATTGAAGAGTACATTGGGCCATACAGGGTATTATAGAAAATTCATCAGGGGATATGCACAGATCATCGCACCAATGGAGAAGCTGCTGAAGAAGGATAAAAAGTACCAGTGGAATGATGAATGCCAGAAGAGTATGGGTATTTTGAAGGAGAAGATGGTTACTGCATCGATTTTAGTATTTCCAGATTGGTCTAAATAATTTCATGTGCATGTAGATGCATCTGCAATATCATTAGGAGCAATATTAACACAACCAGGAAAAGGTGATATAGATCATCCTCTTGCATTTGTAAGCAGAAAATTGTCAGATTCATAACATAACTACAACACTACAGAAAGAGAAGGATTAGCAATGGTGTATGCTTTGCATAAATATAGACATTATTTGTTGGGACAACACTTTAAAATGTTTACAGATCATTCAACTTTGAGATACTTAGTTAATAAGCCAGTGTTGGAGGGGAGGATATGCATATGGTTGTTACTATTTTAGAAATTTGAATTTGAAGTTGTGGTGAAGCCTGGAAGATTGAATATAGGACCAGATCACTTTTCCAGGATAACAAATGGAGAAGAACCCAATAACTTGGAAGACAAATTTCCATATGAACAATTGTTTTAAGTACGAATTGCAGATGAATATTTTGTTGAAATTATTGAGTTTTTGAGTATAGGCTTTGCACCAAGAGAATTTACAACTGCGCAAAAGAAAAATTTGGTGGTCAGAGATGTAGATTATCAGTTGATTCTAGGTCATTTATACAAACTTGGAGCAGATAACATCTTGAGGAGATGTGTAATGGAGCATGAAAGACCAATTATTTTGGCAGAAGCACATGAAGGAATTGTAGGAGGACACTATGCAAGCAAAGATACTATGCATAAGATATTGCATGCAGGATTATGGTGGCCCACAATTCATAAGAATTCAAAATAATACTGTCAGAAGTGTGATATTTGTCAAAGAGTTGGAAAGCCATCCAGGAGGGATGAGATACCACTGAAACCACAAGTTACTTTACAAGTGTTCGATAAATGGGCAATAGATTGTGTAGGACCAATTGATCCACCAACAAGAAGATCAGGATCCAAATAAATTATTACAACAACAAAATACTTAGCCATATGGGAAGAGGCAGCATCAGTAAAGGATTGCAGTGTAGAGACTGCAACACATTTTTTATTTGAGAATGTAGTGACAAGATTTAGATGTCCAAGCATATTGATGAGAGATCAGGAGACCCACTTCATCAACAATAAAATTGAGACAATGCTTGAAGAGTTTAAGATATACCACTGGAAGAGTACTCCTTACCACCCTCAAGTAAATGGCACAGTAGAAGCCTTCAACAATATTTTGGAGAATGCCTTAACAAAGATTTGTAATGTAAATAGAGATGATTGAGATTTGAAGGTACTAACAGTACTTTGGGCTTATGGAACTACCTGCAAGAAATTAATAGGAAAAACACCCTTTATATTGGTATATGGACAAGAGGCAGTAGTTCCCTTAGATTTTTTGCTTCCAAGTCCGGGCATTGCATCAATCATAGACATGACAGAAAATGGTGCAACATAAGAAAGATTGGTTCAAATGATGGAATTAGAAGAATACAAAATCATGACAGGTTTCCATCAAGAGGTACATAAGGTAAAGGATAAGCATGGCATTACAGACATATCAATAAGAATAAGTTTAATGAAGGAGATATGGTTCTCCTCTGTGATGGTAAATACTTATAACACCAAGGGAATCTCATAATGCATTGTCTAGGGCCATATCAGAAAAAGTTAGTCATAGATGGAGGTGTTGTACAAATGTGTTGAGGGGTCCGAGATCTCTTTAACTCAACAACAGGAACCAAACCCACATTAGAGGCCCAATTAGACTCTGCAACGTTTGATGGTGGAATTGTTCTCTAGATATTTCGATCTAGCTAATTTATCGATGGGATTTACGTGGTGATTGACATGATATATTCCTATGAAAGTTCCTCCTTCAATTTAAACGTTCTTTTTTTGTCTTTTCTTTTATTAGATGAGTCTGATAAAATGATGTGTGCTGGTATAAACCAACTGGTAGAATGGAATCTTAACTACTGAAGAAGGTTGAGCTTGGGATAAACCTCGTGCTCAAGCATGAAGACAAATATATTCACACCTATTACAAGCCTAGTACTAATACATTAACTTGCTGGCATTTCATCATTGACTGAGATACAATTATTGTAAGAAAAATATGCATGTAATAAGATGGTGGCAAGAAAATAATTTCCTTAGATCTAACACCAATCACACATTAACACAATGATTTTATTTCCATCATTAATAACAAAAGAACTACAAAAATATTGAAACACATAAATTATCAATAGATTCAGAAACTCTTACTCGTTACAACATCAATTACTAAAATAAAGTTGGAAGTAATTCCTCCCCAATCCAATCACATGACGCCTTTGATGAAAAAAAAATAGAATTTTGTCTTTGGTCCTAAAAAGGACTTCTCAATTAAGGTTGTTCAAAAATACTTCTTTACAATTCCAAAAAAGAGGGTCTTTTCCCAAAACCATCGACCCTTGCTAAAAGGTCAATCCCTTTATTTATAAAGAATCAATAACTGAAAATAGTTGCTACAATTTTAAGTTAAGTAAAACAAAATATCGCCACATGGAGCTTGATCTCTTTGTTCTTTGGGAATTATCTCGTGGTTCTACTAGAGTGGATGAATCTTCTTATATTCTGACCACTTAAAGAAGAGATCCTTGCATGTGTTTGCATAAGGGAACCTGTGTTGATCCATCAGGGCTGAAATGATTTCTTTCACTTCTACTGCCCATTCTCTGTATTTTATAATCTTGGCACTCAACCGATGCAGAACTGGATGAGTCTTGATCAGATGTTCCATAAAGTGTTGTATTTGACCTAGTTCCATGCTCACCACCTATGCGATCTCCGTTGTCCATGCCAAGTCTTGTTCTACATGTCACTTCACTATGTCATGCAGATCGACAAAGTCTTCAGGTGTGCTGAATTATGGGAGGCCAATGCCTTTCATCTCTCGATTGATCTTTTCCCATCCTTTTCACACTTAGCCCACTTCTTTTGTATCTCCCATTGAGGTTCCTGAGCCACACTTACCCAGTGTTCGGATTCTTTCCTGAGAGAAATGTTGCTATCCCTTAACACTCGAATCCCATGCTCTTCTGCATCTCGGCTCTTTTGCATTTCGCTGGTGTGATCAATTCTTTCTACTGCTTGGTATGTTTTTTCATACCACCTCTCCATGTCCTTGCAGGTTGCCAGTGCCATAAGGGTATCTTCTTGGAAATCGGCTATGCCTGCAGTGAAAATATGTCTTTTTCTTGTGAACTTTGCGTAATCATCTTGGAAATCACTCTTCAGGAACACCGTAGCCTGTGTTGAGTCTTGATAGTATTTTTCCAAATGGCACAAATGATCTATCTCCTTTAGTACAACGACTAGTTCTTTTTCATCCCTCGTTGTTGGATCCAACGTGGCATCTATGATAGCCATCCCTGTGCCTATGATCTTGGATGTCTTTGCATGTTCTGTATTGAGCAACTTCTCCTCCATGGTGATGAGAATTGAGCTATCCAGTGTGAGTCTTCTCTTCTTGGTGGTCCTCTTCATGATAGCTTTCATCTTCCTGTCATAAGAGATCGCCTGTATATCGATGACCTCATCAACAGGCTCATGGATTTGTTGTTCTCCCCAGGTTAGAGTGTTTCCCAAGCTCCCTGCTGTGTGTATCTATTCTAGGATTGGTTTCTGGGCTTCTTTCATATGCTCTGATGGCTCAAACTTCATTTATTGTTCATCGACTAGTGAGGTATCGACCAAAATTGAAGAATCAGTGATAGGTTCAATACTTACTTTGTAATCGACTGTTGAGGTGTCGATCTCTTGATGTTGAACTTCCTCTTTTTGACCACTCGATCCTAGATCATCCCTCGAGCTGTATTTTGGGGTCTCCAATAGGTTGAGCAACTCAGTGTCTAAGACACTTTCGACCTCATGGTCGCTTTGCGGAAGGTTTTGAAATGAAGCATCGAGACTTTGGGAAGATGTTTTCTCAGGTTCCTTATCCTTTGTAATCGGTACCAGAGTTACCAGGGAGACCTCTGAACTCTCTTCATCATCATAGATAGTTATTATATCAAACAGGGGGTTTGACACACCTATTTCACTTGGAGTTCTTGAAACCTCAGGCTTGGTTGGAAAGGTCACCGATGATCTAATTTGTGGTGATGGAACTCTAGGGTTTTCCAGACCGATGATTTCCTCTAGTTGTATTGACTCTAAGCCACTTGGCTTCTCTATGACCCTCCAAGCCACTTGGCTCTAGTTGTATTGAGGGTTAGAGAAGAAATTAGAGCTGCTTCTAGTAACAACAACCCTTTCCTTTGTGCCTATGTGGTCTCTCTTGCTCTGATTTCTTCTCTAACCCTGAGAGATTCTTGATTCGATTGCTCTATTGTCTCAACCTTCTCATCCATGCTCATAGATTTGAACCTGGTCATGTTCGGGTTTTATTTTCTCTGTAATACCTCCTCCCTTTCCTGAGCACATTCTGTAAAAATATCATCCTCAAACTTGTCATGCGAGTATGGCCAATAGGACGATACTTGTGAAGCGTGTTGGAGGACTAGGCCTTTAGGGTCGTGCTTGTGAAACCATCTTGTCGGGAACCTGAATGCAAGATGAATCAAACCTTCTTT
Source organism: Picea mariana (assembly GCA_032191745.1). Classification (NCBI taxonomy): domain Eukaryota; kingdom Viridiplantae; phylum Streptophyta; class Pinopsida; order Pinales; family Pinaceae; genus Picea; species Picea mariana. Next base: position 28,308 of record JASDQU010306847.1, on the reverse strand, counting down.
CTTGTCTTAAGAAGTGTCCTTCACTATATGAAATCCCACATGGAAGCCATAGGGTATAAATGCTCGTTTCTTGTCCTTGAGCAAAGTGGCATTATAGCCCTATAGGATAGTCTGATAACATATTTCTCCTACAATGAGCCGGTCTGGGATGTGAGCAGGGAGAAAATGTGGTGCTCTGGTGGCCCCAAACACCCTAATATAGGTTGTGTGTTCATCTAGATATCAATGGCCTACCTTCAAGATCATTTTCTTGGCAGCTACAAACAACTTTGGACATTCCCTTTTAAAAATAATGAAATAAACCCGAGCGATGAATTCCTCGCAAATAAGGGCATAAGATTTTTTGTACCTATTCTCCCATAAGATGTTGAAGTAGACATGAACTAGAAGTTCTGCAATGTTCCAACTCAAATTCATCTCGATGAATACATTCCTCATGTAGATTACATCTAGCAGATACGAGGCCATGTGAAAAGCGGGTGCTTCTCCTTCTTTCGGAGTCTGAGCATGCTATAGACTGATGCTCAATTACTTGGAGATAATTTCTCCTTAGTTGAAGCTACTCTCGAAGATCGCCACAGTGTATGCCAAGGGCATCCATGCTTCTAAAAACTTGGAGCAGTCCTTTTCTCCATACAGTCGATAGATTAGAGCCATCAAGTAGATATATGTCTCCCTTAGGTTCATTGTCTCGTACCAGTCGTCACTCTAGTTTCTAAATTTCTTATCTTCCTTCCACCATGAAGCCATTAATTGGCTGGTGTCATGTAACTCATAGAACCTAACCATGAAGTCTATGTTCAATCGCTCCTCTAGGTCCCTAATTTTCTAGTACTTCTGAACCTCTCTTGGGAGAAAAACTCTGACACATCCACCATTCTCTTCATTAATGAGTCACTTCTGAGTCTCTTTGTTAGTGGACTCAATTCAGACAACAAAACAAGAAAGCAAGTGGTACCCAAAAGTGACAGAATTTCATAAAAGCCTTTAGGGTGTTGAGTGCTCAACAAACTATAAGAATTAAAAAGAAAGGAAGTGGAAGGAATGGTGAATGATAGTCGACTAAAACTGTATAGGGACAATCAACCTACTAACTCTCAATAGTTGTATCATAATAAGTAGACTTGTACATATTGTAAATAGTAGGAGCTAAAAGAAGAAAAAGGAAGATAAAAACAAAAAAATGAAGAAAACGCCAAAAAGAAGTCATTAGGAAGAATAAGTGATTCAGGAATGACATCGTGCAACAATTGGTGTGACATAATTTGGAATACTATGTGTAGGAAAGTTAGACATTGCGCAAATGACCAGAAAAAGTGAAAAATAAGACAAAACATTAATGACCGGGTCTATAAAAATGGAAAAGAATGGGCAAGTTCGACACTTAGCAAATTTTGAGCAACCGAGCACTTGAGAGTGCAAGAAAACGGTAATAGAGAAAGAGGAGAATTCAATCAATTGAGCGCAATAATAGTTCTACGACACCCTCAAAATTTGGTGCTCCCAACTGATTTATGTGAGTAACCTGACAGTCTGGTAGGAAGAAGGAATGAATGGAAGAACAAAAGCATTTTGTGGAGCTGGAGGGCATAACAACATTCAAGACTAAATCAATCAGTCCTACTAGAGTAGAGGAAGAATTATCAATGACAAAACATGTGCAAGCGGGTCCAAGCGTAGAAATCCCTAATGGCAGCGTGAACCCTAGTTCTGAAAACCCTGCAGTAATAGAGGAAAAGGACAAAAAGAAGCAAAAATCTAGCATAGACGAAGTCCTAGTTGAAGACATCACAAGTCAAAAGGAAATGGAGGGAGAGGAAGAAGAAGAAATTGAGGATGAACCCATAAAGGAAACCCTAGTTGCAAGTCAAAAGAGGAAAACACCAAGCGCGGTGGAAATTACATTACCCCATCTTCAAGACATTGTAGTTGTAGTGGAATACATGTTAAGAAAGGTACTAAACATAAAGTATGTGAACCATGACATAAATGACACATCAAAGTTTCCAGACTTTACGCATGAAGCATACTTGGAGGACAGAGGGGAGGTAGGACCCCTAGGGAAACCTATTCTGGAGCCCACATAGTGGGTTACAAGTCTCTACAATTCGGGTGTGATGAATCTATTGGACTTATCACATTTTGGGTGTGGTAAAAATATGGGATTGTGTGTAAAACAATTATCTACTAGGGTACATGGAGGTATCCTGTGGATGGATAGGCCAGTCCCCATAGGCATGGAACTCAAAGCGAAAATCATAGGATTTCCTACTAGTGAGGTAAAACCAAAGGATTACTTGGAAAATAAAGTCAGGGATAAGGATATAGTAAGGGAAGTGAAAACCCAGTTCGGGACAAACATGGGAACCCAAGGACTCATCATCAAGGACATTAACGATTAGGTAACAAATTTTTCTACAAAATTGATGGTCTGCAATCTGTTGAGAAAGTGCAGAAAATAAGAAGCATCGATAGGAGTGATAACAATAGTTGCGCAGTGCACAAAGGACGTCGTATTCAATTGGGCACCATACCTATTGAACCAATTTCTGGTAAGTTTTTGAGATGCACATGATAATGGAATAAAATTCCATTACTCCTGGTTGTTAATACTAATATCATTGGTGGGATGGTAGGAGCCTGAGTTTTTCATCTTTTCTAGATAGGAAGGGAAAGTGTTATGCAATGTGCTATGAAACTTTGTGGCATGCAAAGGACCCTAAGAACCATCAATCTAACAACGTGGTATTGTCCATGTTCTTGGAGGATATGCAACAAAAGAAAACAAATGTATGGAGGATCCTATTGGAAGTGGTGCAAGGAAATGAAGGGATCGCAAATTTCAAAGCTTAAAGACATCATCTATGGATCCAGGCCACAAGGGACCCAAATAAGAAGTAGTTGTAAATGAGATATTGCGCAGCAAGGGAAGAGGTAGATTGGATTGCAAAAGACTAGCCTGTGTAGTGGAAGGTGCCAACAACACAAAAGGAAGGAACCAAACCAAAGGGTCCAACAGAGGCAGAAACATCAAAAAAGTCAAGCAGTCTAACGGAAAATACTAGGAAGGTTACAGAGTGAAACCAAGCTTTAGGAAGCAACGCAGTTAGCAAAAAGCACAGAATGAAAGAGACAGTATCAAGGACAGAATTCAAAGGATATGGCGAGAAGGATGGTTCTCGTCTGTGGGAAGGAAAAGAAGGGGAGATATCAAAAATGAAAACTGAGGCGTGGATCTCAACCTCAACTAAGAAGAGAACGGGAGTGTAGGAGGCAGAAATTAGGAAAAAGATGAAGTATCGTAAAAATCCTCCAACGATCACTATCATGGAGGAAAATGCCGAGTTGGTAGCAGACAAAGTCCTAGACAAAGGAGAAGATGTAGTACGCGCAACAGAGGCACAAATGGAGGAGATCATGGAAAAACTAGTAGAAGTACACGACAACTTGCAGAGACTGCAACTCAATACAACACATCATCCAACAATGCAATAGACAGAAAAAGAACAAGAAACATCAACACAAAAGGAGCAGGAAGAGACTGTCAAGACATGAATAGTGAACAATGACATATTCACAGTCACACAAGACATGTTGGAGATGTATGAATAGATAGTGCAGAGACCCGTAAAGGATGTGAAGCATATGGAATTGGTCCTGGAAAAAATACCCACAAAGGCGCTATATGGACTACAAGCAAGTGTAATGCAGGAAGTGCAATTTAGAGCTAGGGTAAATGCCACCAACCTAGTGATCGACCGTGAGGTGAAAGAGATTCTGCAAGTGACATGTGAACAAATCACATTGGAAAAGGAGGAAGAGAAGCAACACGTCGACAAATTAGAGAAGAATCTCATAGAGGTATACATGAGTATATCCAACTGCACACAAGCACATGAGGTTACAACAGAGGTGAATATCCAACAAATTGCACAAACCATGGAGAGGTACAAGCAAGAAATAGCGGAGCTAACAAAGAATTTAACTTCAAGCACACCTGATGCAGACCCCCCTATTCCTCCCGGGGATGCTCGACCTCTCGGTCTAGGATCGTTCAAGAACTGGAGTCGAGTTGACTCTCAGGCTCCTGCTAAGCCCCCAAAACCTTTTACACAGGCATCTATTTTCTTCCACATTCTCAAAACAATGAATCAGGATCCTAAACCCTTCACAAAGTCGTTCTAAGAGACCATGTTCCAATCAATGGGAAAATCCGATGATACCTGAGGAATTCAGGACTTCCATAGTTTACCTGATGCGTGCCTGTGCTGACCTGAACCTCTCGAGTTCTTTATGTAAGCTCCGTGCCCTCAAATTCAACTTCCCAGATTTAGCCCTTTCCCCCCCCAACGATGATAGAATATGACCACAGGATATGACCAAGCGCCAACTCAAAAGGTGCTTCAGAGCTTCGGGTTTCGAGTGTTTTCAATTGATAACATGCCAATTCTCCAGAACTTTGAACTGGAAAAATTCTGAAGACGTGAGAGGGATCAATAGTCCCCACTCTCTTTCCAAATCAACGAGCATGATCTCTTCGGGCTCCGGGCTTTAGTGAAATCCAAAACACCTCTCCACAAAACCTTCGAAGTACTAAACCTATGAAATTCACAATATGACATCATGCATACTTAGAGCATCAACAACCCTAATTATCTCTGGGACCCCACACTTCGGGAGTTTCAAAGTCTCCAATATCATAAATCTTCAGAGTGCAATCCTTCCAGAGTTTCGGGTATCCTGACATGTGTCCTCCACTATCGGTGGCCCAAATCCACTTCAGCTTCGACAGTTTTGCATCCAAACACCCCTTGCTATGAATTCTTTGGAGTGTTAAACCTCTAAAGTGTCTTATCTGTTGAAAGCTATCCCCCTAACAATGGACAGTCCTAATCCACTGCGGGACTTCGGCTAGTCTACTCTCCTATGCACTAAAGGTGATTAAGTCTTATGCACTTACCTGGATCCAATGACTGTTGGTCCTCTACACTCAGATCCTACGACTGAGATCTGTCTTCCTCCTTGCGCACTCCTCCTGATGTCTGGATGTAAGATTCAACAGTCCAAATTTCTTCTCCATAGCTGATCTAACGGTAGTTGTTTCTCCTCCCGCTTCTCCTAGCAGTTTCCCCTCCGACGAAGGATTTTAAGATGATTCAAAGGTTGTGACCTTTGATCCTCCTATGAGCCCGACTACTTAGGGTCTCGACTTGTGCCACACCTCCTAAGCTTATG
>JASDQU010306847.1:0-18996 GCA_032191745.1 Picea mariana | reverse complement strand
TACTGATGTTGTTGATGCCATAAACCATATAGTCTTCACATATAACCTCTACTAGCATAATTCAATTTATCTGAATGGATCTACTTGGAGTAGAATATAGAAACAAATTATTGGAATACTGATCAATAATGAAAATAATTAACCACTGCGAGATGACCCACCATTAATGTCAATGTGCATCAAGGTACAAAAGTACATTCTAGTTGGTGTGAATGGATGTGTTGGAGTCTAACACATATATAATATATCAATCAAGGGAGATTGGTGTATTCCTTGCTAATAATGAGAGAACCCACCATTAAGGCACGCATGCCCCAAGTTACTTGTAAACATCTCTAATCTCAATGCTAGATGGTGTGCTGGAGTCGATGGGATGAGATTTGTTGGAAGGTGGGCCTTAAGGTGTCCCACATTAGCCGACACAAGCATAAAACATAGATGATTTTGAAGAACCATAATACAAGATTGAACCAACATGCAAAACTTTATTGTTAATCTTACCTTCCAGTGGCCTAGTTTTCAAGAAAAACTCATGTCCAATTGCGCTAGTAAATTGGTTTTCACAACTGGACTTATTTTTATCTTTACTATTTTATTTATTTATTTACACTATCCTACTTTTCTTGGAAAACAAAACATTTCCTCAAGTGTAGGAGTATTTCCAATGAAGCCATGTGCGCAATAGGATTATAAACATACTCATATTCAAGTTCGAAAAATATACTTGGATAGACACCAGATTATGACGAACTAGCTGCATTGATTAATATGGCGCCAAGAGATGTTGAAGAATGGAGTGCTATTGTGGCATGCTGACTATTTGGAACCAATATTTGATACAATATTTGTCTCCTTTGCTCTGTAGTTCATTAGCAACTGTCTCCATGTCCTCCTTTGTCATGCCATACATATCTCCTCACTAATTTCTCTCTCGAATGCACATGGGATTTGATAATAAACATGCCAAAATTTCTTTGACCTCTGGCTCCAGTATATGCTCTTCATCTAATGTGGTCCACGACTCTTCAATATTCTTTGTAGGTTGGCAAGGATGATCGAAGAAAGATTCCAAGTCTTTTCCTTGATATTTCTCATGGATCCTTTTCTCTTCCTTGAATCTCTGAGATGCAGATATATTTCTAATTGCAGTCAATATTTCTTTTGGAAAGTTGATACCAAAACATTTTTTTTTACATAATATACCTTGAAGCTCTTTTTTCGAAAGGATGATTAGGGTGAATTTAATTTGAATTTATTGTGAGTGGTCTCGAGAAATTCGCCATTAATAACGAACCTTTGATACTTAACCACTTGTTATTTTTCGTAGAATTTGTATTTAATATTAATCGGATAACGTGACAAAAAGAAACGAAGATTTACCACGAAGCGATGGAGAAACATATGTTAAGGAAGAGATAGTGGAGTAAGTCTAAACCCACAATCCCATGGTAAAATTTCACAAAATGACTAAGTTTCACAAAGTGGATGGAAGAAGTGAAAGATTTTTTTTTTGGTAAGAATTGATATTATCTCCACTTTCGCGATAATGGTTAAATTTCCTAAGCATTGAAGTGTCGAGAAATAAATGAAATATCAAGAAATAACTAAGTATCATGAATCAAATGAATGAACCAATCGTCATGAGATGAATGAGTAAATTCAAATCTCATGATGAAAATTAGAAAATGTTCTAAGTATGGTATAAAATGAGGATGGTGGAACAAGGAAGTGCATTCTAGTGATGACGAAATTTTTGAATTTCAAGAGAATACGTAATGAACCTGTAAAATACTTCAAAATAAACTAAGTATTGGTGCATTATGGTTATGGAGGAACAAAATGGTGCAATTTGGAGAGAGTGAAAGTTATAACAAGACTCATGAACCCGCTATAAAGTGGAAACATTTCTAAGTGTAGGAATGAGATAACCAAGAGAGATATTTATAAACGACCAAGCATGTTTTAGGATCAATGGGGTCATAAAACATGGGAGAAAGTATCTGATAATGATCTGCTTTGAGTGATGTTTGATTATAAGGTTGAAAATGAAGAAATAACTGGTCTCCTTCAACAAATTGACGTTATAAACGACCTTGATCAACTTGTTGCTTCATGCGATTCTGAGCCATGACCAAATTCTCTTTGAGGGTATGGAGAATGACAACTTGGACTATAAGGTTGTTGTTGACTTCTTGGACATTCGAGACACTAGGTAGTTAGGAGAAGATAGAAGGTATATTTTGACTGTATAATGCTTCAAATGGAGAAATGCGAGTGGTAGTATGGTAAGATGTGTTGTACCACCATTCAATGAGTGGTAACCTGTTATAATCCAATGCCTTAAAATTGATAAAAAAGTCAATGAATATAGTCCACTTCAAGGGGGAAACCTCCTTTTACAATATATCCAATTTAGAATACAATATGAGATGATATAAAATGATCCTGAGACTGGGTTTCCTTAGTATATATATAGGAGACAAAGGGTACAATTATAATGAAAGGGTAAAATGAATGGTTCTATCCTACATACAAATATAACACTAGAAATTTAATAATTCAATATGTAGGGCTTAATAAGGGTTTTTGTACATAACATGGGGCTTTGTCTAGGGATTAACATCCCACTCCCCTTCAAATAAGTGTTGTCCTCAACATTTGACTAATTGAGGGCATTTCTGCATGCATAAATCATATTCCCTTGTCGCCTCTTCCACTAGTAGGTTCTTCCATTTAACAAGGTATTTCGTAATTGCTTGATTTCTCAGTTGCTTAATCCTTGTTTCAAGGATTGTTTCTGGTTCTAGTATGATTTTCCCTTCTTCATTAATCTCCAGTAAAATAGTTTGGACTAGGATCTTTTTTTCGATTGCCTTCTTTAAGAAATAAACATGGAATACTAGATGTACATGTGAAGATGGGGGAAACTCCAATTTGTAAGCCATACTTTCAATCCTTTGCAAAACCTTATAGGGGCCATAATATTTGGGTTCTAATTTATTGTCCTTCTTTTGTTTCTTGAGGGACATCTTTTTGTATGGTTATAGCCTCATAAATACCCAATCCCCCACTTCAAATTCCCTTTCACTGCAATGTTGATTAGCTTATTGTTTCATCCTATTTTTCTCCATAAACAAGTTGTCTTTCAGTAGTTTGAGAACCTCTTGTTGTTGCCCTATGTTTTCTTCCACTGATTGAACATTGGTAGTCACTTTCAAGGGTGATGTGATGGATGGATGATGATATCCATAAAGTGCCATAAATGGGGACACTTTTGATGAATTATGGAAGGATGTGTTGTACCACCATTCCGCCAAGGCCAACCACCTAACTCATTATGTCTATTTATAATATGCAAAGCAATGAAGATATATTTCTAGACATTTATTCACAATATTAGTTTTCCCATCGAATTGAGAATGGTAAGATGAGTTGCGAGCCAATTGAGTACCCAAACAATAAAATAATTCAATTCAAAAATTTCCAGTGAAAATTGGATCTTTGTCACTTCTAATAATCTTGGGGACTCCATGTAGATTTTGAAATGTGTCCATGAATGTTGTGGCTATTGTACTTGCTTTAAGAGGATGATAAAGAGAGAAAAAGTGGGAAATTGATCCACTACTACCATGATGACAACATTTTCTTCATATTTGGGTAAACCTATAATAAAATCCATTAAAATTTCTTCCCAACATTGACTTGGTATAGCTAATAGTTGTAGGAGACCCGATGCCTTTATTCTCTCTCTCTCTTATTTTGTTTGGAAACCATAAATTCAAACACAAACTTTTGAACATCAGTTTTAAGACCTTCCCAAAAAAAAACTTTCTTCATCCTATGGTATGTTTTCAAGAACCCCGAATGTCCTCCTATAGGAGAACTGTGAAATTCCATAAGGACCTTTTGTTTGATTTGGGATTTCTTACATAAATATAAACAATCATGACACCATAGCAGGTCATTCTTCCATACAAAAATATTTAATGAATTGGGGTCCTCTTGTATTTTTTGAATGATCTTGCTTACCTCTTGATCTTGCTTCCATTATATCATTGTTTCTTCCACCCAATTAGATTGTGGAATAGAAATAACACATATTGAACCTTTTTTTTCTTCTTCTTTCCTTGAAAGGGCATCTGCCATAACATTGTGTTTTCATTTTCTGTCTAGATAATTTCAAAGTCATAACCTAACATCTTTGTTACCCATTTTTGTTACTCTTCTGAAGATAATTGTTTCTCCAAGAAGTACTTCAAACTATCATGTTATGTTTTTACTTCGAAGTGTCTTCCTATTAGGTAAGGGTGCCATTTCTTAACTACATGTAGTATGGACAACATTTTCTTTTCATAAATGGGTCTGAATAATTGTTTTCCTTTAATTTGGCTTCTTTCAAAGGAAAGCGACCTTCCTTCTTGCATTAAAACTACACCAATTCCATGGCCTGAGGAATCACACTCCACAATAAATGTTTTTGTGACGTTAGGTGTTGCTAGGAAAAAAGTTGTACACATAGCCTCCTTAAGTTTTTCAAAGATTTGGTTGCTTCTTGAGTCCAAGAAAATGCTTCCTTCTTTAATAATGTTGTTAGAGGTGCTACTATTTGACCATAGTTCTTGAAAAACTTGTGATAATATCTTATCAATCCTAAGAATCCTCTAGTTTTCTTCAAGGTTTTGGGAATTGGCCATTCGCTTGTATCTTTAATTTTGTTAGGGTCCATTTTTACACCTTCATGAAATATAATATGACCCAAATATTCCAGTTCTTAAACCCCAAAGTCACACTTGGAAGGATTTGCATAAAATTGTTACTCTTACAATAGTTGTAATACTTTGTCAACTTGTTGTACATGCTCTGCCCAAGATTTGTTATAGATTAGTATGTCATAAAAATATACCAACAAAGATATTTTCTAAGGACGGACTTGAAAACATAATTTTATCAAGCTTTGAAATGTTGAAGGTGCACAAGTAAGTCCAAATGGCATAACCTAAAACTCATAATGAACTTGATATTGTCTAAAAGTTGTTTTGGGAATGTCTTCCCACCTCATTTTGATTCAATGATATCCTGAACGAAGATCCAGTTTAGTAAATAAAATTGTTCCATGCAATTCATCTAATAATTCATCAATGGCATGAATATGAAACTTATCTTTGAGGGTCATTTTGTTGAGTTGTCTATAATTTGGACACATCCACAATGAACCATCCTTTTTCATAACCATCACCACTAGTGATGAGAAATAACTTTGGCCTCATCACCACCGGTGATGAGAAATAACCATCACCACTGATGATGTCGGCCTCTAAAATTTCTTTAACCAATCTCTCAATCTCACTCTTCTGTGTATATAGTACTTTTAAGGCCTAATGTTAGGTGGTACACTTCCTGGTTGTAAATGAATAACATTGTCATGATCTCGAGTCGGTGGAATATCGTTAGGCATTTCTCCAAATAACTTGGAATGATTTTTTAAAATTACTTGGAGATGTAATGGATCAGAGGATATAAATGTTTGAACATCTAGTGAGCACAATTGTGCAATTACACCACAATCCCTTTTTGAGTAATTTTGTCATGCTATTAGAGCTTATCACCTTAGAGGGTTTCCCTTGGATACCTCTAAGCTCAATTTCCTTGCCTTCTGATGAAAAATTTCATGAAAATATATTGAAAATTAAGGGCCATTATTCCCAATGATTGTAACCATTGGACCCCTAATACAACATCAACACCACCCATTTGTATGGAAAGCATGAGACTATCCAAAAAATACTCCCCCATATTGTGCTTAATAATATGGCACTTCCTAGAACAATTTATGGTACTTCCATATGCAATCATTACTTGAAACCGTGGTGCTAGAAATACAAAGCAATTGAAATATTTTTCTAATTTGTAATTGATGAAGTTATAGGTACTACCGTAATCAATCAACACTGTTACTTTTTCTTTTTGATGTATCTTTGTATCTTGAGGTTTGTGGAGTACTAATGTCGGCCAATGCACGATAATATTTCGTTGGAGCAATATCTTCTAGATCTATATCTTTTGATGGTTCCAATTCTTGATCTTCTTCCTCTTCATAGTCTATGTAGAATATTTTATTCTCACTGCATTTATGTACTATACTTGCTATCACAATTAAAACATAGTCCCTTCTCTCTTCTTTCATCCATTTACTATAGTTTCAACCTTGTCAGTTGAGGTATGGTTGTCTTATGAACCCCAAAATGATCTCTTCTTTCTGCATATGCTCCAATGGTAGGCTTGTGTGTAGATTTATTCTTGTCTTGAATATGATGAGAAAATTGCATAGCTTCCATAATATTAACAGGATGTCTTAGGAAAAACTCATTTTTAATGTCTTATTTTAATCCACCCATGTAAACTTCCAACAAATGTTCATCACTTATGTCATCCACCCTTGTGGCCAATACTTGAAATTATGAATTATAATCTTCAATATCACCTAAGTGCTCAGTTCTTGTCTATTGACTGAAGTAGTCATGTTCCCAAACTTTCCCATATTGTGCTTCTAAGTCTCTTGTAAATAAACTCCAAGTATAATGATAAAAAGGCGACCTCCTTTTAACTATCCATTGATACCATTGATATGGTTTATTCTCAAAGTTCAAGGTTGCTATGTGAATCCTTTTCTTATCATCCATAATATTATGTAGATCAAAATATTGCTCCATTTGGTTCACCCAAGTAAATACCTTTGTTCCATCAAACTTCCTTAATTCAACCTTGGGAAGGTTTACTCCTTTTGGAGACTCTCCATAAGTAACTCCATTATTGGAGTTAAATCCCCCTAGAAAATTCTTATTATTGGAAAATTGTTCAACCTGAACACTACCTTTATTTTCATGAGTCCCTTCAGACACCTTATTAATTTTAGGTAACCTTCCAATTAAGGCTTCCATAATATTTTGTTCCATTTTGTTCCATATTTCTTTTCATCTCTTCCTTATTTTCATCCATCTTTTTTTTCATGTCATTCTTATTTTCATCCATATTTTTTTCCATTTCAACCCTCTTCTTTTCGATGTCATTCTTATCCTCATCCAATCTATTTTGTATTTGATCTTCTAATTCTCTTTTAAGATATTCCTGAGAAAGTGTTGAATCCACTTATTTCAACATACTAACACTCAATTCATCAACTTGGTTCTTTAATTGGGTTAGCATGTTGTTGGAACATCAAGTCATGATGGTTCATCAAACTTCTCCTGGAATCAGTCAATCGGGCGGTCAACCTACATATGGAAATAGTTGGTCGAGCGATCGACCATATCTCCATATTAGTTGATCGAGTAGTCAAAAAATATATTGACGAGACAATCGATCAATAGCCAAATATGGTCGGTAGATCGAACAACCAAGAAATCGACTACGAGTTGGACACATGGACTATCGGGTCGAGCATCCTTGTCGAGTCGACTTGACAACACAAATTTGATGGAGTCAACTCTAACAACCGACGATTTTATGTGGACAAGGTCCTCCCGATTTCAAGGAAGTTGGTTAGATCTTGAAGCTATAAATAATAGACCCAATGGATCAATATCATCATGGGGATACGATTGTTGTGTACAAGATTTCCAATATGCATTGTGATGTTATGATTACAATGCACTATGCTTAAGTGTTGTAACGGTGTCTTTAGACACCACCTTTCCTATATTTGAAATATTATTTCCTCTTCAATTATTTGCAGTATTATTTGTCTTTTTCGTATCAAGTTACACCCAATCCCCAACATGGTATCCAAGTCGATGGTTTGAAACCTCTCTTGTTATTTGCAAACCTCGTTGAGTTTGATATGTTGTGTGATTGACTTTGGGCCGATGGTTTGCAATTTGTAACTTGTTGAAACAGATTTGTTCTATCTAGATATCGAATATGGCTTTGAAGATTGATCATGTAATTTTGAATGGACCGAATCATGCAGTATGGGAACCATGCATGGAAACTTATTGAAAAGTAAAGTATTGTGGCAGTATATGAAGTCTGTGATTCTAGATCCAACAAATGATTAAGTAAAGTTCATTGTTGATGGAAATAAGGATGAGTATGTGGGGATCATCACAACCTATATCTCGCGGGAGATTCATTTTCACATCAGTGAAATCAACTATCCTCAACAAGTCTAGAAGAAGTTGAAGTCGTTGTTTGACATAATCGATGAAATCCACGTCATGCAGTTGGAGAAAGAGTTGATCTCTCTCAGTCCTCATTCTTTTGACATAATATAGGACCATTTGGCATGTGTAAAGTAAATCCAGTTGAAATTGGGTGAATGTGGAAAGAATTATCATAATAAAGACAAATAACTCATCGAGCTAGTCCTAATGAATTTGAGAACACCATTCAACATGTTAGTTTATACTTTCTACACCAACTGGTAGGAATGCAAGGAAGATGGTAAGAATTACATCGTTGAATCTTTCTTTGGTCTTTTGATCACTGATTAGCATATACTGCTTGAAGAAGGCAAGCTTGGTGGTAAACATCAATCCCACTTGTTCAATGGAAAGGGAAAGTTGAATCATAGGGAAAGAGGACGATTTGATACCCATACATAGAGACCTAGATTCCTTGAGCATAAACCTAAAGGGAAAACATATGCACCCGATCAAAATCGAAAGAAAAAGACATGTTAGTACTGTGGAACTTAGATTGGACGTGTAGAGAAGGTCTACTACAAGAAGAGAGACTATTTAGAGGAGAAGATTAAACATCTCGAAGGAGACGTGTCCGTTGTTTGCTGACCCACTAATAATTTCTCCTTCCAAGTCAAAACTTCTCAAGCCTTACTATGCCATTCTACACAAAATGAATGGGCAGTCGACTCTGGGTGCACTCATCATCTGGATAAGGATGATTATGTGTTCATGTTCTTGAATGAAGCTGAGGAGAGGAATATTATGTTGTCAATGATATTTATCATAATATTGTTAGTCAGGGTGATGGTCCCTGTCAACATGGGAGAATTTTCGATGTCTATCATGTGCCAAACCTCAGTGCAAATTTGTTGTTTGTTGCTCAATTAACACAGACATGTAATATTGTGGATTTTTGGCTAGATCGGTTCTTTGTTCGAGATTTGAAGAAAGGTTAGTTGATTGTCTTTGGACTCAGGTTTCTCAACCTGAAGGAAAGTCTATGTAAATTCTATGACATGACTAGACCCAATACTAAACTGGATACTTTTGTTGCTCACACTTATGAGTGAATTCAAACTTGGCATGAATGAATCAAAAACCTAAATTTTCAAAGTCTGCAATCGATGACAAATAATAAAATGGTTGCTGGTCTACCTAAAGTCCCCCCGCCCCCTAAGGAGTCTATAAAGGTTGTGTTCTTGGCAAGCATCATTAGGCACCCTTTGACTCTAGAAAAGTGTGGTGAGCACAAAACTTCCTGGAGTTGGTCCACAATGATGTCTGCTATATCAATCTACCTTCCCTAGAAGGTGCAAGGTATATGATGAATTTAATTAGCAATCTTCTTGTTTCACTTGGGTTTACTTTCTAAAGAATAAGAATCTTGTATTTGAAAAGTTCAAAGAATTTAGAGCCTTTTCTAAAAATCAATGTAGCAGACCCATCAAGTGCCCAAGATATGACAATGGTGGTGAGTATGTCAATCGAACTTTTGAAGAATACCTGGTTCGATCTGGTATTGAATGGAAACGGTTGGTTCCTCACACACATCGGCAGAATGGCGTCACATAATGAAAAAATCATATTTTAGTCGAAATGGCTAGATATCTTTTGCAATCCAAAGATCTGCCACCTCACTTCTGGGCTCAAGAAGTATATTGTGCAAAGTATCTGCTCAATCGCATATTGACTCAAGCTATTTCTTCGGTGAATTCATTCGAATGATGACGTGGAAAGAAGCCTTCATTTGGACACCTTTGTGTGTTTGGATGTGTTTCTTAGGTTCATATTTCCAATGATTGCAAAAATAAGATGGATGCAAAGAGTCATGCCTACTTCATGATGGGCTACTCTGAAGAGTCTAAATCCTATTGACTATTTGATCCTGTCAAACGACAAATCATTATCAAATAAAATATATGGTTTGATGAGAAGTATTTTAGCATCAAGTTGTTGCATGCCTCCTCTAGATTGTTATAGGATGATCACTTGATGTTTTTTCCAACTCTAGTTCTCATGTTCCTTTTTTTAGTCCTTCGACTAGAAAATCGAACTCTGTTCTTGTTTCAACTAGATTGTCGACCTCCGGGTCGATCAATCCGTTGCTATTTTTTTTATTGCTCCACCATCTCAGTCGATTGAAATTGTTTCAAATTCTGATCAATTTATTGTCTACCCACATGGGATTCAAGGACAATTGAAGTTGTTGGACCTTATGCCAATGATATTTCCTTAGGATGACCAACTTGAAGTCAAAAGCAACATGCAAGTGTTGCATTGACGATTCATGTAATTGAAACTTCTGATCATGTTGCCTACTTTGATGCCCAATGATGACCTGAATGGGAATAGGCTATTGGTCCAGGAGAATCTCGGTGGCTACCCACCTATTCCAACTAGCTCAAAACAATTTTTTGGCAACTTATTATTTTTAGCATTTTTTTGAGTCCCAAACTTTGAGGGCCATTTTGAGGGCCTAAACAACGTTTTTTCATGATTGGGCACCTCAAAAATAGTCAAAGGATTTGATTGAGATCCCTAAATGAATCTCCTTGTCGATACCTTTCCAACGAGATATCATGCACCCAAAACATAGATTGTATACCAAAGTTACGCCCCTGGGAAGTTGATACACCAAACTACCCAAAACGGGGTCCACAAAACTGTTGGCTTTTCATCTTCCAGGGTTAGGGGTTTCGATTTTATTTATGTTAAAAAAAGTCTTTTGGAGCCTCATTGTAACAATCATATTCTTTTGAATAAGCGTAGCCATCACATCTCTTCTTAGAGATAAGCTGCCACCATTCTAGGGAGTCTTTCACTCTATAATTTTACAATTCTATACATTTCACTCATTAATAGAAATTGTGTATTAACGTATATATGTGCCTCTTGTTATATACATATGATATATCTTTGTTATATTATTGGATCTCTTTTCATATCTTAGTATGTTTCTTTATTATATATCCACTCTCATTTCATGTCAAAATAATTAGTATCAGTGGTATTAGAGCGAGCTGCTCTTGATCGTTTTTCAGTGCATGTCCCCGACGAGGTCTGAGTATAGCAAGTTGGGTCTTGAGTTTGTCTCTCTTGAGGACAATCACTCTCTCAATCCCAAGAAACCCTCCATGGCGGAAGAAAAGAAATATGACATAGCATAAGATTCTATTAATCTGTTGCTTGAGCAAGCTCTCATGAGACAAAGGGACGAAATGTGGAGAATTTTTCCCACATCCTTCAATGCATGCTGATAACAACAGGCGCATCTTCATCAAGCGACCACTTTGGAGGAACCTCTCCTTTCAAGGTACAAGTTAATTTTGATATTCCCGTATTTGAAGGTCAGATCGACGTAGATGCCCTAGAAAAATGGTTAAATATGCTAGAAGGTTATTGCTCTATTCACAAATTTTTTGACAGGGAAAATATCACCTTTGCACTCCTTAAGGCTCTCCCCCATGTCAAACATTAGTGGGAAACTTACTGGGATCAAAGTTCCATAGATGATTCTAGAATATATGGGGTCGAGTCCACTTGGGAATTTTTTGTGGATGCGGTCAAGGAACAATATTACCATGTTGGTAAGTATGATGACCAATACATGAGATGGACCACACTGCGGCAAGAGAGGGGCCAAACAGTGCCAGATTTCACAAATAATTTCCATACCTTGCACACCAAGTCGGGTATCAAATACTCTGAGCGACAATGGTTCTGAAATACTACACGAATCTGCATAGGTACATCCCAACCGAAATGGATTTCCTGGACATATCATCATTGGGATATGTCTATCAATATGCTATCAAAATAGAGCAGAAATTTAGGCACCAGAACAAACGGGAGCTTGGGTCTGCAAATCCGCAACAACCAAAGTATGGTAAAGACGACCCTAACAACCAACCTCCAAAAAACCATTCCAAGCCATAGGAAAAGAAGGGTAACGAAAAGATGAAGAATGACACTAGAAAGTGGTGTGATTTCCACAAAAGTCCCTAGCACAACACTAATGACTGTTGCTCAAAACAATCATTGGTGGCTGAGATCAAAGAAAAGGAGCTGAACCATGATTCACAATCTGATTCAGAAAATAATGGGAGAAGAAACATCATCGACGTAGACCCCACAGCTACTATCGCGACCACAACAATTCAACCAAAAGAACCAATAGATCCTGAAGAGGGGGAGCACCTTTTTCATTCACAGATGTGGGTGAAGAGGACCCCACTGTATTTTATTGTTTATAACAGAAGCTAGAAGAACCAAATCTTAGTAGAGGTCATTAAACAGTTGGGATTGTCGACAACACCACACCCGCAACCATACAACATCAGGTGGCTTCACCAGGGACGAGATCTTTGTGTCATCCAACAATGTCGATTGTCATACGACATCCAACCCTTCAAGGATGAAGTATTATGTGATGTTTCCCCGCTATATGTCTGTGATGTTCTTTTGGGCCAACCATATATGTGGAATCGCCATGTTATTTATGAGTCTTGACCCCGTAGTGTCATCGTTACTCTGGGGGGTCATCTCTACAAGATACTAGAGGTATTTCCAACTACTGTCCCACCAAAACAATGCCGCAAGGTAATCTCTGATACTACAAAATTTAGCCTCTCACAATCTATTCAAAAGGTGAACAAAAGGACACTGCAACCACTGCAGCCTTGGGCCAAGACCTTTCTTTCCAACAGAATCAGATTGCAAAAGAGAAAGAAGATATTGTTTCTTTACCTACAATAGTACCTACACACTACCCAGTAAATCCAAGATACAATAGGTTGGTCGAACATATTCAACCCTGCCAGCAACAAGTTTGTGATAGTCTTCAGCAAGCTAAGCAACGCGACTTCTCTAGCAAGGCAAGCGACTCATCGAGATTCATGTTCAACAAATGCTTTCCCCTCTCCCCCAGAAACTCAACACAATAGAGACCATTGCTTCCTAAGGAGGGGGGATTGATCCAGGAGGATCTCAGTAGCCGCCCACCTATTCCAACTAGCTCAAAACATTTTTTGGCAACTTACTATTTTCATCAATTTTTTGGGTCCCAAACTTCCATGGCCATTTTGAGGGCCTAAACGATGCTTTTTCACAATCGAGCACCTTAATGATAGCTAGAAGGCTCTGATTGTGCCCCCTAAATGAATATCCTTGTAGATACCTTTCCAATGAGCTATTGTGCGCCCCAAACGGAGATCGTATGCCAAAGTTATGCCCCTGGGAAGTTGATACACCAAACTACCCAAAACGAGGTCCAAAAAACTGTTGGATTTTCATCTTTCGGGGTTAGGGTTTTGGATTTTCTTTATGTTAAAAAGAAATTTGGACCCTCATTGTAAAAATCATCTTCTTGCCAATGAGCATAGCCATCACATCTCTTCTCAGAGACAAACCGCTACCATTCTAGCGAGTCTTTCACTATGTAATTTTACAATTCTATACATTGAACACTCATTAATAGAAATTGCGTATTACTGTATATCTGTGCCTCTTATTATATAAATCTGATATATCTTTGTTATATTATTGGATCTCTTGCAATATCTTGGTATATTTATTTATTATATCTCCTCTCTCATTTCGTGCCGAAAATAATATGGATCAGCTATGGAAAAATAAATTGATTCTTTGTCAAAGAATCACACCCAGGACTTAGTTCCCTGACCACAAGGAAATAATGTTGTGAAGTGTTGATGGGTCTATAGGACCAAATTAACCTTTGAAGGTGTTTTTGATCGAAATGAGTCTCACTTGGTTGCAAATGTATTTTCTCAATAAGAAGGTATTGACTACACTGAGACATTTTCACGTATTGCGAAGATGAACTCTGTTCGATTGATTCTTCCCCTTGCTGCTCATTTTGGATGGAAAATCCATCAGATGGATGTGAAGAGTGCTTTTCTTCATGGAGATCTATGTGAATAAAATTTCATGGAACAACCTCCTAGTTTTGTGACAGATTTTAACTTGGTTTATCGACTCAAGAATTCTCTTTATGGTTTGAAGCTGGCTCCCCGAGCTTGGTATGATAAGATCAATAGTTTCTTTCTTAGAATTGGTTTCAAAAGTTGTGAATATAATCACAAATTTTATGTTCTCCAGACCAATGGAGACACTTTGATTGTTTTTGTATATGTTGATGACCTTGTCATTATTGACAATAAAACTGATCTCATTATGAGATAGAAGAAAAAAATCATTAACTCCTTTGACATGACAGATCTTGGTACTTTTCATTATTTTTTGGGTCTTCAAGTATAACCACTATGTGATGGTTTTTTCATATATCAATATAAATATGTATTGGATATTTTGACATGTTATAAGATGGTCGATTGTAAGCCCTGTACTACTCCTTTTCAATCTAGAGTAAAGCTCACCAAAACTTGTCAAACTCCCAAAGTCGTTGCTACACTTTATCGACAATTGGTCGACACTCTTATTTATCTTAATCACAATCGACCTGGCATTTCCTTTGTTGTTAGTGTGGTTTCTCAATTTTTCCAAAACCCAAAAGAAAGCCACTGGAAGACAATCAAACAAATTATCCGCTATCTCAAGGGTACCGCTCATTTTGGTATCAAGTATCGTCGAAGTTCAAATTCACTGGTCGGCTTCACCGACTCCGAATGGGATAGAAACATTGATGATTGGAAGTCCACTTTTGGCTATGTGTTCTCTTCAGCACTGGACTGTTGGTGTGGTAATGCAAGAAACATAAGGTAGTCTCCTTGTCGAATACAAACGCATAATACCATGGCGCCATTCATGCAGGTACAAAGGTCATCTGGATCCACCAAATTCTGGGTGAACTTGGATCTTGTCTTCAAACCTCGACTACAATCTACTGTGACAATTAGATTTCCATACAATTTGCTGACAATCCTATTTCCCACAGTAATATGAAGCACGTGGAGCTCCATGCTCACTATTTGAGACAATTGGTTCATGAGAATGTTGTCTCTCTTGCATATTGCCGAATAGATGATCAGATTGTTGATATCTTCACTAAACATTATAATAAACATTGTTGAGAAATTACAATAAACATTATATTAATGAATTAAAAATAAAAATAAGTTAAAAATAATATTATAATGGATTAAATTAAGTTTAAAATTAATAGGTGAAAAATATATAACTAGTATAGATTTATCTTAACTTACGATTTGATTATTAGTGTTCAATAACAATGTACATGGATCTAGTAGTCCTCTTCTAGGTCGAATGACCATCTATGTGAACATAGTTTCTACAAAAATGCTCTGAGAAAAAGGACACACTAATAGTGTCAATTAGCATCCTAATCGTTAATTTGAGTTTATGCGTATGATTCAACTAAACCATAATTCTTCCTAATAACTACCGAGTAGTAAACTAGGTGTCCTGCTGGAACTGCTCAAATTATGAATCAATTAGCATGCTGAGATCAAACTCAAACAATCAATGGATGTCGCACAAAATACAACAAGTGGTAGAAACCTCAAAAATGTCCAATTGGAAGTTTTTCACAAGTGATGAAATCTTTGCAACGCTCTTGTTGCTATTGTTGTCACCCATGTGGTATTTTGTTTGTCTAATTATTCCATCTACAAACTATTGTTTCCTATTTGGAAATTTGTTTGTTATTGTTGAAACTTGAAGTCTGTCAATCATCATATATATTCCTTCCTTTGTCAATTGAAAAGTGAGACATCATGGGTTTTCTTGTGGGTTACTCTTAACCAATTCATCACCATATTTGGTGATTTTTGTTGACCACTAACCATTTGCACTTCATTTGGTGGTTTTGGTTTACCGCTAACCATTTTCACTCTTTAATCTACTCCTCCCTTTAAGGTGCAAGAGAGTTTAATCAATGTACTCCCCCCTTTGAGGTGCAAGAGAGTACCATTCTGATTTCGTTTGTGTACATCCCCCCCTTTAAGGTGCAAGGAGAGAAGATTGAATGGCTATCTACTACAAGTTGTGTCTTTACTCGAGAGATAATTTTGTGGTAAGACTGATATAATTGTTTGGTTGTTGATGACCATTTCCAAGGATTGATCCAACCATAATAATTCTTTAATCTTTTAAGTTTCTTTAGTGTAGAGCATTTATCTGATGAATGATTATGCTTGCCGCAATGATGACATGAACTCTAAACATGTGAGCTAGAACACACGTAATTGTTCATTGACATGAACTCCAATACCTGATAAGAGTGAATTAAGATAAGTGAATCAGTCACAAGTATGACACATCCCTGAAAATACCTAACAACTCAATCAAATGCCAAGCAACAATGTAGATGGATATAGTAGTCCTCTTCTAGGTTGAATGACCATCCGTGTGAACATAATTTCCACAAAAATGCTCTGAGAAAAAGGACACACTAATAGTGTCAATTAGCATCCTAATCATTAATTTGAGTTTCTGCGTATGATTCAACTAAACCATAATTCTTCCTAATAACTACCGAGTAGTAAACTAGGTGTCCGACTGGAACTGCTCAAATTATGAATCAATTAGCATGTTGAGATCAAACTCAAACAATCAATGGATGTCGCACAAAATACAACAAGTGGTAGACACTTCAAAAATGTCCAATTGGAAGTTTTTCACAAGTGATGAAATTTTTGCAATGCTCTTGTTGCTATTGTTGTCACCCATGTGGTATTTTGTTTATCTAATTATTCCATCTACAAACTATTGTTTCCTATTTGGAAATTTGTTTTTTATTGTCGAAACTTGAAGTCTGACAATCATCATATATATTCCTTCCTTTGTCAATTGAAAAGTGAGACATCATGGGTTTTCTTGTGGGTTACTCTTAACCAATTCATCACCATATTTGGTGATTTTGGTTGACCACTAACCATTTGCACTTCATTTGGTGGTTTTGGTTTACCGCTAACCATTTTCACTCATTAATCTACTCCTCCCTTTAAGGTGCAAGAGAGTTTAATCAATGTACTCCCCCCTTTGAGGTGCAAGAGAGTACCATTCTCATTTCATTTGTGTACATCCCCCCCTTTAAGGTGCAAGGAGAGAAGATTGAATGGCTATCTGCTGCAAGTTATGTCTTTACTCGAGAGATAATTCTGTGGTAAGATTGATATAATTGCTTGGTTGTTGATGACCATTTCCAAGGATTGATCCAACCATAATAAATCTTTAATCTTTCAAGTTCCTTTAGTGTAGAGCATTTATCTGATGAATGATTATGCTTGTCGCAATGCTGACAAGGATGGAGATCAAAACACTGATCATCCATATGACCAACTCGATGACAATGTTGACACTTAACGTTTTTATGTCAAATTGGAATAAGTGAAGTTGAAACTTCTTGAAGGACTTGCACTATTGAAGTGGATTGGTCTAGAATAATATGGAATTTGAAAGGTTACTTACTTATCATATACACGACATGCTATATGTTTGTTGTTTTTTATTTCTTCCCAAGGTTTGATAATGGGCTTGGAAAGAGTATGCTGAACTTGTTCATAAATAACTTCATCTTCATCTGAAGTTGTTTCACTAAGTTGATCCTATGTTGATTGTTGATAGAAATCATTATCAAATTCAAAAAGTGGGTTGTTATGAAGAATGACCGGTTCAGAATGTTGAAGATACTTTAGTTAGTGTTTATCATGAAGATGTTGTGGTTGAGTCCGAAGAAATTTAACTTTGGCTTGTGAAACTTGCAAACAAGCTAGAACTGATTGAAGAGTGCCTTTGTTGAGTATAATTGTGTTGTCTTAAATAATGAGTATTAATGTTCAATAACACTAATAATTCTTGAATTTGAACCATTGAATATGACCTCCTTTTGCAGATAGATAGTTGAATAAAAAAAAAAAAAAACTTCTTGCAACTTCACCATTTGACAATAAGACCCAACAATTTTAATTTAGACTAATTTCAAAACTATAGTTGCATGCCATTCATTTTAAAAAAAAAATCCTACTCTTTCACGCTAGTGGGCAACTTGAGGTATCAAATTCATGAGGGGACATGATTCATTCTCGACTTAGGAAAATCAGATTGAAAAGTCATTCTACAACTATACTATTAACATTGAATAAAGAAGTTTCAATTTTATTTTTAATTCGATAAAAATTAATACTTATTAATTATTTATATTTTTGTAAGAACAAAGCTTATCTTCTCCAACAATAATGCATGTATGAAATATTCAATAGTTATGAAACATGTGGGAGTTACAACCAATGATACATGTGGGAGATATTCAATAATGATAATTTTGGGATTTACACATGTACCCTTCTCACTCATCTATATAAAGTCTTCACCAGCTCATACATGTTAATTAATGTGCTCTAGCCNAAGAACAAAGCTTATCTTCTCCAACAAAAATGCATGTATGAAATATTCAATAGTTATGAAACATGATGTGGGAGTTACAACATTAATGCATGTATGAAATATTAAATATTCAATATTCAATAATGATCATTTTGGGATTTACTCATGTACCCTTCTCACTCGTCTAGATAAAGTCTTCACCAGCTCATACATGTTAATTAATGTGCTCTAAACGTTTTGAGCCGTACTGATATATTCCTAGAACCCATTTACGTCTTGCCTGATTCTGTAAGGATGGCGGGCGGTTCTCTGCATGGAGTGGGAGTGTCACACGAAAGGGCACAGCAATACCAGGGCCGAGTAACGCTCTATGTTGTTGTTGCGTGCATTGTTGCCGCTATTGGGGGCTCCATCTTCGGGTATGATATCGGCATATCTGGTATGTTTGTCACAGAGCTTTCAGTTTCAGTTTATATTTTAATTTTGCAAATAA
>JASDQU010306845.1:39604-53006 GCA_032191745.1 Picea mariana | reverse complement strand
AATAGGTTAGATAGGTGTTTTTGCTTACTTTCTTATCTATTTGCTTTCATAGGGTAGTTTCTCATTGAATGTAGGTTGGCAAGTTAAATAAGTTTTCTTTTGTCATTTGCTCATTGTGCTTAGTAGTTTGATTTTGCTTATTGTTGAACTAGTTTGCTTTACATAGGGTTTTACTTTCTTTCTTAGGAACTATCCATCGACCCTTGACCCAAAAGTACTTAGGTTACCTAGTTTCATTTTTCTTAGTAAGGTTTTCTAATTAGATAGGTTTGATTGAGTAGATTATCCTTAGATAGTTGCTTTCATTAGTTAGACTATACTCCTACCAGCCTTCTACCTTTGGCATATATTTTGCTACAACTCTAAGTTTACTTACCCTGGGTTGACAATTTAATTGAGGGTTTTTACTCTATTTTTAGTGCATATACAACACCCATCATAGTGTTTGAAGGCCCTTTTCTCCAATATGCCCCAGTCTTTGATGCCACACCATGGTCTTCTTTTCATGGACAGTATTGGTCTTTTCTCCTTCATTTCTCTGGTCAGGGACAGCATAACTATTAGATCCATTAGTATAAATGCTTCCCAACAACTTGAACAGAGTTCCACACTAAACTCCCCTCATCAACACCATTGTTCCTCGTACCATCTTGTAAGTGCCCCTTCCCAATACAGTATCCACTCCTGCATCATCCAACTTGGTTACAAATATTAAGCTCTTGGCTATTTTTGGAATGTGCAGAACCTGAGGGAGAGTTCTAATCCTTCCATCTTTTAGCAGCAACTTAACCCTTCCATGTCCCATGATTTTTGTTGTGGAGTCATCTCCTAGGAATACATAACCACCATCATATTTTTCATATTCAGAGAACCACTCCCTACGAGGAGTCATATGGTATGACGCACCTGATTTGATCAAACATACATCAAAGTCTTCATGTGTACCTGTAGATGTCAAATAAACATCACCTCCTTCTTCAGTGAAGGTTTTTTCCTCTGTGGAAGAGGTACTATCAAATCCCTTTGTTTTTTCAACCTTCTTAGACTTGCAATCTTTCTTATAATGCCCTTTTTTACCACACTTCCAACGTTTCCTCAAATATTTTCCTAGAGACTTAGATCTACCTATAAATTTAGATCTCCCCCCCCCGAAGACTTACCAAGAGTCCTATCTTGGGTACAACCTCTTACAAATAAAGCATATGTGCTATGACTATCCATGATTTTCTGCCTCATCTCTTCAGATAACAATGATGAAACTACATCGTCATACTTCAATGTAGATTGAGTGGTACTACCAATTGCTACAACCAGATTATCCCAAGAGTCTGGAAAAGAACATAACAAATTAATACACTTATCTTCTTTTGCAATCATAATATTAACAAAGACAAGTTGACTTACAAGAGTATTAAAGGCATTTAGATGTTTTGTCACATAATCTCCATCTTCCATCCTAAGATGATACAACTTATTTTGAAAAAACAACTTGTTTACCAAGGACTTTGATTGATACAAATTCCCTAACATATTCCATAGTTCCTTAGCTGTAGATTCTCCCGAGACATTCAACAACACTGAATTTTCTAGGCAGAGTCAAATAATACTCCTTGCTCTTTTGTCCAACTTCTCCCAATCTTCCTTTGACATACTAGTAGGTGGTGTACTAGTAGTTTGTGTACTAGTAGGTTGTGTACTAGTCGTATGTGTTCCAGTAGGATGCGTACTATTAGGTTGTGTACCAGGATCCACAGTGATCCATTGTTCTTTGTCTACAAGAAGGTCCTAAATCTTGAGCTTACATAGCTCAAAGGTTTTACCGTTGAACTTCTCTATCTCGATTCTAGAAGACCTCACCATTCCTCTTTATACACTCTAATAACCACTGCAAAATATCCCACTAAACCCATTTTTATCACAAACCCAATATAAACTTGATCTATCAAGACCGAGCCAAACCCTCAACAACAAAGGCATCTCTCTGAAGCCAAAAATGAGCTATGATACCACATGTAAGTTTTAAACCTATGAAGTAAAGCAATGCATATAGATTCTTAAGCAAAACAGAATTTAATCAATGGCTCATAAACATAGTACACAAAGATTTATACCGGAAACACTCAATCGGGGAAAACCTCTCTTATATTCATTCTATCAAATTTCACCATTCACCATACAATATATACAATGTTTTTAGTTATTTCTTAGATACCAAAACCCTAATCCCTTAATCCAAGATTAATTTAGAAAACCGCTAAAAATAGAAAAATTCCCTAAAAATACAAAATCGTCATACGCAGTTGTCGAATCTGACGTGCCCACACACACACACATGCAAAGAATATAACACATACCCAACAATACATGATGTCCCCTTTCGCTTAAATTAGCATTTGTTGTCCCTTTCACTTAAATTAGCATTTGTTCTTCCTTTTGATTAGATTATATTTGTTGTTCCTTTCGATTAGACTACATTTGTTGTTCCTTTCAATTAGATTACATTTGTTGTTCCTTTTCACAGATATTATAATTTGACGTTTCTTTTCCAGCAAGTTGATTAATAGTTGATAGATTAGTTCTGCAAGTATTTTCCTAGATTAGATTATTGCTTCTTAGATTAGATTAGATTATTGCACCCACACACACACACACATGCAAAGAATATAACACATACCCAACAATACGTGATGTCCCCTTTCTGTTAAATTAGCATTTGTTGTCCCTTTCTCTTAAATTAGCATTTGTTGTTCCTTTTGATTAGATTATATTTGTTGTTCCTTTCGATTAGACTACATTTGTTGTTCCTTTCAATTAGATTACATTTGTTGTTCCTTTTCATAGATATAATAATTCGACGTTTATTTTCCAGCAAGTTGATTGATAGTTGATAGATTAGTTCTGCAAGTATTTTCCTAGATTAGATTATTGCTTCTTAGTAGGTGAATTCAACAGATTAGTTAATTCCTTTAATTAACAACATGTTATAGAACAGATTTCAATTATTTCATAGATCTTAGCTTCAGAATTTTAAAGGGATATGTGAGGAATTTGATTGTTGATAAACCCAGATTTTCTTTAACTACACGATTTTATCCTCTACGGCTATATGCATAGACTTTGTTGATATTCTTGAAATAAAAGACGAATCCTCGAGTTGATAAATTAATGTTAAAATAAGGTTATTTTTAGGACATCTTTAGAGCCCAACCTTTTTGGCACAGTTGTCGGGGAGAGTTTCAAAGATAACATAGCATGCGTCTCTAAAGGATGAGGTATTGAAGACGGAAGGTAAGAACCTACACAAGAAACAAGTAAAATGCTTGTGCCAATGCCTACCTCCAGGTCACTTAGGTACTTAGAATTTTGTGTGAAGTGTGCATGACTAAGAAGAAAGAACCTGAAAAACCAAAACCCCCACCAAAAACGACAAAATCCCAGGGCCCAGTGGCCCCTGGAAGAAGCACTTTCATAGACGAAATCATCTGAAAAGTTGAATCTCAAGCTTCAGTTGGACCCAGGATGGGTTCTACCCGAATCCCCTAGGCAACAAATTCACCAACTACAACCCATGTTGACATTATAGCAGAACTGAAGGGACTGAACAAATTTTTCAAAATACAGATCTTCCACCTCTCATCCCTTTAGATGAGGGGAACTCTTGTAATCTTGAGGAAGGAGAAGGGGAGACCAGTGGGGTTGCTAAGGAAAACCCATCACCGCCACCTAGTCCTAGATCTCCTGTGATAGGAGAAGGTATACCTGAAATCCTAGATAGAGCTAGTGCGATTAAATTCCTTAAGGGATCAAGTAATCAATCACCTCAAATAGAACACCCAAGCCAAGAAATTCCTAAAGATTATTGGCATATTTTCAACCAAATGGAACAACAAAATAAACCTCGAGCCCAGACCTCCACTTTGGAGTACCCGATAGTCAATCTGGTTGCTAATGCCCCCATGAAAGAAATCCCATTACAAAATCTTCCAACCTTTCATGGATTAATTTTAGAATACCATGATGTGTTCCTATTTGAATTTGATGTCTTGTGTAGGGGATATGGCTACACCTCTTAACCCCAGAAACTGAAGTTGTTCCCTTCTACCTTGAAAGGAGCATCTTTACATTGGTTTATGGGATTAGGAGGGGGAACTATAAACTCATGGGATGAAATGAAACAAGCCTTCTTAATGAAATATCAGGATTACTGTAGAACTAGAGATCTAAAAGATGAAAATTTTCAAATGACTGCAAAGAAAAATGAGACATTAGAATAATATGTTGAAAGGTTTCAATACAATCTATAAATATCTCCTTATGGCACATTACCAGATGAGGTACTCAAAGCCACCTTGATAAAAGGAATGAAGGATGAATGGGTAGAAACACTAAATTTAATTGGAAAGGGTGATATTTACCAAGAAACTTATGATAACATTTTCCAATTATGCATTAGGTGCTCACGTGGGAGTACACGGACCAGATTAGGGATACATACTTCCCTCACTAGAAATAGAAACATTTCTAGCGGGGGTATCACCCAAGATGAATTTGGTAATCTGTTAGAGAATTTCAAAAATGACATTCTAAGTACTCTGACTACAGAAATGGATGTCTTGCAGGCTATACAGAAACAAGCAGAAGAAGAACAAACCTTGGCCATATTTTTCCACCGACGCAAAAAGAAACATGGTCCGAGGGAATTCCCTTTGGATCTGGTTCGGGTCTGCACCATCTGTGCCAAAGATCATGCAATGGAGAAATGTCCATCACTCCCAGTACCGAAATATGTATTTAGAGAAAAAGAAGAAGAGGAAAAATAACCATTATACATGATGGCTCTGTGTCGCCAATGGCAATCCCACCCCCGAGGTACACAACATGATCCCTCTTCTTTCTTTTCTAGATAGTATAATCAACATCAAAATTCTGGAAACACATGGAAGGGCCAACCATTTTCTAACCCCACCTGGAAGTCCTAGCAATATCCTAACGCACACTAGCCAAATCAATCTACTGCAAACCCTACCTGGCCAAACTCACAATACCTCACCCCATCCTAGAAAAATCCAAGTAATAACCCCTATCCTTCACAGTGGTCTAGAACGGCTTCCCAAAACCCCAATTGGAACCCAAATTGGCATCTCCCCATGGGAATCACCAATCAACCCATGGGGATGACCCCTCAAACTCAATCCACTTTTCAATCTCCACTGCAACTACCCCAGAATCCTCAACCGCAATTGCACCCTCAATTACCATCTCAACCCCACCCAAATCGCCATAATTGACTAGGCCAGCTTATGCATATTATTGAGAATGTGTACGGGGAAATATTCTTTGTAGGGTGAAATGAACTTCAGTTGAGGTCAGGGTGCATAATTTCTCCTGAAGGGAGTAACATTCACCAAGAGTAGGAGAATGCAAATAATGTACAACCAACAATAACACCTTCGACTGTGGTCATAATGGAAGAAACAGAGCAGGGAGGAAACACAGTCGAGCAACAAAATCCCTATAAGTATGTAACTCCTCCTCCCCTATTCCCTAAAAGAGTGATGATAGCAAAACCAACCGTGTATCCTAATTTTGACATCACAGGGGAAATAAGGAATCTATATGTCAATATCCCACTCCTGCAAGCTCTGCAAGACATCCCAATTTATGAAAAGACAATTAAGGAATTATGTGGGAAGAAACCTGTCAGGAAAGTTAAAAACTCATTATCAACTGTGCACGTGGTAGGTGCCTGGTCTGACCTCATTCTAGGAAGAAAAGAAACGGTTAAATATGAAGACCTAGGGAATCTCGTATTAATAGTCCAGATAGAAGGTTGTTTGTTTCCAAATACACTAGTGGATTTGGGGGCAACCATTAATATCTTGACCATTGAGACTTGCAACACCCTGGGTTTCGCTTCCTTCGAACCTAATCCAATTATGTTACAATTGGTTGATCGATTAGTGGTCAAACCAGTTGGTACATTACATGATATAGCAATTTCAGACGAATCCTGGGAATATCCAGTTTATTTCCTCATTATCAACCCAATAAGTGGAATCGATGGAAATCCATTAATATTGGCGAGACCATGGCTCACAACAACATATGCATGCATAGGATTTCGCATGAGCAACATGAAATTTGCTAGAGGAGGTGCTACAAAGAAACCCATCCTGTATCCTCCAACTAAACCAAGCTTGTCCATTATACATCAGCATTTTCCACTACCTAGATATCCAGAAAAATATCTACAACCCCCTCTCACAATGGAAGAAGCTTTGGGACTTGAGAACTAACTAGAAGATGATGTGATCAACAACTTCATTAATATCCCAACTATTATGAGTAACCCGACATGCCAAATGCTAAAAGTTGTGTTAGATAATGATGCACAGGGAGATCCATTGGAAGAATGGATGGAACAAAATATCCCCACTACCTTTGTCCATAATAGAAAATCAGTTGAGATTTCACTGGGGAGGTTTCTGAATATTAATGCTAATTTAAATAAGCAACAACAACACAAATTGATTCAAATCCTTTGTAAGTATTAGCAGGCTTTTTCCTGGGAATATTCTGACATGAAGGGCATTGATCCCCAACTCTGCACACGTCATATTTATATTGAGAAATATGCCCGGCCCATCTGACAGCCCAAATAATATTGAATCCTCACCTTAGAGACATTGTTAAAGAATAATTATAGAAACTGTTGGATGTGGATTTTATATATCCTATTTCAGACATTCGATGGGTTTCCCCACTAGTGATTGTTCCCAATAAGAATGTGAAATGGAGAATCTATGTAGACTATAGATAACTCAACAAAGATACCCATAAGGACCACTTCCCCCTACCCTTCATCGATCAAGTCCTTGATACTTTAGCAGGGAATAATTTTTTCTCCTTCCTAGATGGTTTTAGTGGTTATAATCAGATCCAGATTGCCTCGGAAGATCAAGATAAAACTACATTCACATGTCCCTGGGGTACCTTTGCATACAGAGTATTTCCCTTTGGATTATGTAATGCTCCAACCACATTCCAAAGGGCCATTCTAAGAATATCTTCTGATCTAATTAATGAAGGGGTTGAAGTACATATGGAAGATTTCACCCCTTATGGCGATGACTTTGATCAAGCTCTAAGAAATATGGAGAAGGTGTTGGAACGATGCATTGCTACCAGGTTATGTTTAAGTCATGAAAATTTTCATATGATGATGACTGAAGGTGTGGTACTAGGACATTATATTTCTGCAGACAGAATCTGGGTAGACCCAACAAACATAGATTTAATCCTTAATCTACCTACACCACGTACACAAACTGAGGTACATAGTTTCCTTGGCGCTTCAGGATACTATCGCAGATTCATGGAAAATTTTGCAAGAACTGTTGCACCTTTACATGATTTAACTGGTAATGCAGAATTTTAGTGGTCTGATAAGTGTGATGTGGCATTCATAGGACTTACAAAGTTGATTTCGATAGCACCAGTGCTGAGAGGACCAAACTATAAATTACCATTCCACATCTCCACAGATCCATCGGATATCGCCATAGGCAGTGTCCTTGGACAAGAAGAAGACAAGAAACCTTATGTTATTTATTTTATTAGAAAAAACCTTACTCTTGATGAATTAAATTATACAGTAACAGAAAAATATTTTCTATCCAGTATACATGTTATTAATAAATTTCGTCACTATATAACATGTTATCTAGTTATCCTGTATACTGATCATTCTGTTATTAAATATTTATCTAATAAACCTATTACTAATGGACAGGTTACTTGGTGGTTATTACTATTGCAGGAATTTGACATCACCATCAAGGATCGACCTGGAAGAGAGAATCTTGTTGCAAACTTCCTGTCTCGCGTACCAAAAATAGATGATTCTTTGATAGTTGAAGACCAATTTCCAAATGAACATCTGTTCGCTGTCACTACTAAGCCACCTTGGTACACTGATGTGGAAAATAATCTAGCAGTTGGGAAACTACCAGCACATCTATCATCAAGGGAAAGGAAACTGATCATCCAACATAATGCACGATTCACCTAGATTGGTGTATATATTTTCCACATAGGGGTTGATCTCCAGATCCGAAGATGTGTAAGAGATGATAAAATATATGACATACTGAAGTCAAGTCATGATGAGCCCTATGGTGGAAATTTTGAAGACTACAATACTAGGCATAAGATTTTATAGATGGGCTATTATTGGCCCTCAATATTCAAAGATGCAAAGAAATATGTCTAGACCTATGAAAGTTATCAAAGCATGGGTCAACCAGGCCAAGATGATGAAATTCCCCTGCAAGCATAAGTAGTCGTAGAACCTTTCGAGAGATGGGAAATAGACTTTGTTGGCCCCTTCAACACAAAATCAAACCAGAAGGCCTATAAATTAGTTGCAACAGACTACATGACCAAATGGGTGGAGTCAAAAGCCTTGTCAAATGCAACATAGGAAGCGGTCACTAAATTCCTTTTCAAATTATTTGTACACTATGGATTACCCAGGGAAGTAATCACTGAAGGAGGGTCGCAATTTATATCCCGTAGATTCATGACCACCCTAAACAGTTATCATATTAAACACAGAGTTACTTCCCCATACCACCCATAGGAAAACGAGCAAGTAGAAAGTACCAATAAAGTCTTGGAGTCAATTTTGACAAAAACAGTCTCAACAAACTGTCAGAATTGGGCAACCGAGCTTCCAAATGCCTTATGGGATTACCGTACAACATGGTGTAACACCAATGGCTATTATCCTTATCATTTAGTCTTTGGAAAATAACATATCTTCCCGATTGAGCTTGAGAACAAGACTCTAAGGATAGCCCAGGAAATTGGAATGGATCTTACAGAGGCACATAAACAATGCCTACAACAACTCAATGAGTTAGATGAAGCACGAATGTCTGCCCTATAGCACACAACCATCATTTAGCAGTAGAGAGATAGCAGGCACGATAAACATATCAAGAAGAAATATTTTTAGAAAGGTGATTGGGCACTTCTCTATGATTCCATATTTCAGGATTTTCCTAGAAAATTATAGACAAGGTGGTTGGGACCATATGAAATCAATGAAGTTCACAATAATGGCACTGTCACTTTAGTAACCATCGATGGGTCTAGTTCTCCTTTTCTGGTAAATGGACATCAGCTACGACTCTACCATCAACCACCTTTAAAAGAATCCTTCTTCCAAGAAGTAAGTAAGGACCCTATTGTTTAGATTCTAGCTGGCTGGGAAGGTAACCTGGGAGCTTCAACTTCATAAATGATGATTTTTATCAGCACTGTACATATTGTATATAGATTTCTTTACAATATTTGATTGATTTTTTAGATTTTAATTTTTTAGGAAAGTCACTTGAGAGAATAAGAACTAGAAAAGATGATTATAATGAATATAATTCGCATTCTTTTTTGTTCCTTGCTCCTACCTCACTTTGTAAAAATCATCAAATATAAACCTTGTTTTCAAAAAATATGAATATGTCATGTTCCGTAGCAAAAATCAGGCAACTTTAATAAAACATTGACGCTAACAAACCATCCAGTACTTTGATTATTGAATAAACCTACCCATAATTATTGAATGAATTTATTTGATGACTAATCAATCCTATATTCCCTAAAACAAAAATGTCTACGGGAGGTTTACAATCACTTAAATGGTCAAAATAATTTGTTGTTGTCCATTTGAATGGAACAACTACCATTCCCTTTGTGAAATTGTTGTTCCCTTTGCATGGATTTGTCATTCATTTGAACAAAACAAATGTCGTTCCCTTCGTGCGATTGTTGTTCCCTTTGCACGGAGTTGTCGTTCATTCGAATGGAACAACTGTCGTTCCCTTTCTGTGATGGATGTTCCCTTTGCATACAATTGTCTTTCATTTGAAAATAATGATTTTTTTTCCCTCTGTTACACTGTTGCTCCCTTTATACATGCCTGTTGTTCCTTTTTCTGATAGCATTGTTCATTCGAAAGGAACAGTTATTGTTCCTTCTACGTTTTTATTGTTGTTCCTTTTTCTCAAAAGTCAGGATTCATTTTTTTGAACAATGCATACCATTATTACATCAATCACTCCTCTGGGTATGACCTTCACCAATTCATTTTCATCAGAACTAGTTCTAATTTTTCATTTTGTGTGGATCATTTAACATACTTTAGAGAACTATTTTTGGATTAATTTAATTGAATCATCTTAAAAATTGTTCACAATTCATCAACCACCATAATTCGTTTCTTTCCCATATATATCCACATAGAATTGAATGACAACTACTTTCATATCATAATAAGGAATCTTAAACACATTCTTACTTGGCATTCTTACACTTCTTATGCCATCCCTCACTCTTAACGAGTAGATGAGCCTCCCTTGATAGAGCCTTAAAAAAACACTCATCAAAATAAAATAAATCTTTTCCACAAAGAATAAGGGGTATCATCACGAGCCAACCTACCGTGATCATCAAATAATAACATAAGTGACATTCCCACTATGGCTACCACACCAGGGGAATGGCCTTTGGCATTATTTTTTTCGTCAAAGGACAAGAGGTCTCATCATGAGTTGACTTGTTCACTTAGCTTACGATCTAGTGAGTGGTATTATCATCATCTGGCTACCAAACTAGGATAATGGTCTTCTTGGAAAAGACAATTCAAACTATTTATTAAGGATATGGGCTCATCTATGGGTTAAAAGGCAACCCTGTCAAGGCTATGGACGCCTGCTGGTAGCAGTGGCTCTATCTATGGTATTGAAGTTTATCTTAAATACTCCAAGTTTTAGTCTGTTCTTAGATTTCATTTTCTAAACAAGGAGGCTATCATTCCAGTTATATCCAATAAACAAGGGAAAGTAACAACATTATGATATGTGGAATATTTCTAAAACATGTGAACAAATTTAAAATTATTTGGAATCCTTTTCCTCAAATGTTTCTAACATAAGTACATCAATTTGAATTTCCCACACAAAATGATGATGGTTCATAATTACAGCTAAAAGTGCTTTTTGAAAATTATTGATGATTTTCTTTCCAGCGGCGGAAACAACATAGTAATCACACCTCACCGCAACTATATTCCATTATTACACTCATACTTTCGATGGCCGAGGTCAACCTTTCCATTTTTGGGGGGTAGATACTTGGCACATTTATCGATAGATTACAATGAGTGCAATAAATGAGAAAAATTCACATTCTTATACCCAATGTTGTTCTATATTTGTTATTTCTACTATTTCAAAAGATGGTTGAGTTAAGCTACAAGAAGGATTGATAGTTGTCCTCACCTACTCACAATAAATATGGGTGGCCGAAGTGTGTGCCGAGAGCCAACATTACTACAGGTAAAAGAGAAGGAAAGAGAAATCTTACACCGTCTAGTGTGGATAGAGAACTTCAACCGGTTGAAAGGATATGACACGAACGTCATGCTCAAATTCTTCCAGAAATTGCAGGGAGGGGTCTCCATGGTTCAAGATATACGAATTACAGTCACATAGGAAATCATAGAAAAGGTTACAGGCCTCACGAACATAGGAATACAGTGGACTGGGAAATATACAATGCTCAAAGAGGTTGTGGAATCTTTTGTAGATCCTAGAGAAGAACTTAATAAAAAGGGAAAGTGACTCAAAACCAATGCTCTCAGTGAGCCATGGAAGGAGCTAGCAGGAGTAATACAAAGGTATATCACCTATGATGGAAGGTATGATGTGATCCGGCCGCGCCACCTCAAATTGTTAGCAGCTCTCAAACAACAGTTAGTAATAAATTTACCATTTTTTTCTAAATGCCATGTTACATGAGGTTGTTATAAGAACACAAAAGGCTAGAGATCTTGTTACTATAATCAGCCACCATGAATTAGTAAAGTTGATAGTAAATAGATCTCCGATCCAAATGTAAATAACCAGGGTAGATATAATCAAGGCCAATAGGCCTCTCCAACTAGAACAACCCAAGTTGCATCATGAAAACCCACCACAAGGAATTGAGATAGCATAGGAAGGGGGAGACACTACCCAAATGGAAGTTCCATTACCCCAACCAGGAATTGAGATAGCATAGGAAGGGGGAGACACCGCCCAAATGGAAGTTCCATTACCCCAGCCAGAAATTGAGATAGTACATGAAGGAGGAGATACCAACCAAATGGAATTTTCATTACCTCAGTCTGAAATTGAGGCAAACCCCGCCCAATTGACAAAGACATCAAAGAAAAAGAGAAAAAGGACAATTGGTTCCCCCAAAACCTCCAGTGAGAAGAAAATAAGAAACAAAAGGATAGCACAGACTGGAGAAACCCAGGAAATGATACAGACAGAGCATCCCTCACAGGAAAATGCTCAGGAAAATATACAGCCATCACTCGAGCACCTCACAGCATAGTTTCTCGAGGGTTATGAAATCGAGATGGATCAAGTTCTAGAGAATTTAGGGATATCAATTGAAAAAGACAAAAATATGTATGAGGAACACCAAGCACTAGATTCATCTTCAAACCCTATTGTGGACCTCCCTGACACAGAAATGTCATTCCCCAAAGAAACAAAACAGAAAAAACCTCACACTGAGGTAAATAACCTTGTAGAATAGGCAGAGCACATAGAGGAAACAGAGGAATAATTATTGACTGATTAGGGTGAGGAATACCTTTATGTTCCACAAAAATAGAAAACAACAAGCAAATGCCACAGCAGAATCAAAAAGTTGAAACAAGAAAACAAGCTATTGAGAAGAAGGGTTAAAAGGATTAAAGTATTAAAGATGAAAGTTGGCAGACTCAAAGAACTAATTAAATAATTAAGAAAAAAATTAGAGAAAGATGACAAGTCCCATGAAAGAAACAAGTCCAAAAGTCCTAGGACACAAAGAAGGAACCCACTTCCTAGGAGGTCAGTCCATACAAGTTATGTGGGAACACAGACAGAGTTGCATGTCCCTGAAGAAACAGAAGATATGGAACCTCAAACTGAGATTCCAACAATAGAGGAAGCAGTTGTTCAAAATGAAGAAGTCACTCCTTTGGAGGTACATCAAATAGAACCTCAAACAGGGACTTCAGTAGCAGAAAAGACAACTACCCAACCTGAGCAACTGCTTCCTACAAACTTCCCTACCCCCCTAGAAACTATCGATGTAGAAATCCAAATGGATTTCCCAACCATAGAAGAGACCGTTGTTCAGACCGAGGAACCATTTTAGTCTCTTGAACAGAGTGCCATTATTGACAGATTAGAGACAGAGTTGGTACAAACCCAACAGACCTTAACACAGTGGAGAATTGAGATGGTCACTATGGAAGAACATCAAAAATTTGTTAAACAACTTAAAACCATTTCAGCAA
>JASDQU010306845.1:22893-34199 GCA_032191745.1 Picea mariana | reverse complement strand
AAAAGAATATAACACATACCCAACAATACGTGATGTCCCCTTTCTCTTAAATTAGCATTTGTTGTCCCTTTTGCTTAAATTAGCATTTGTTGTTCCTTTTGATTAGATTATATTTGTTGTTCCTTTCGATTAGACTACATTTTTTGTTCCATTCAATTAGATTACATTTGTTGTTCCTTTTCACAGATATAATAATTCGACGTTTATTTTCCAGCAAGTTGATTAATAGTTGATAGATTAGTTCTGCAAGTATTTTCCTAGATTAGATTATTGCTTCTTAGTAGGTGAATTCAACAGATTAGTTAATTCCTTTAATTAACAACATGTTATAGATCAGATTTCAATTATTTCATAGATCTTAGCTTCAGAATTTTAAAGGGATATGTGAGGAATTTGATTGTTGATAAACCCAGATTTTCTTTAACTACACGATTTCAGCCTCTACGGCTATATGCATAGACTTTGTTGATATTCTTGAAATAAAAGACGAATCCTTGGGTTGATAAATTAATGTTAAACTAAGTTTATTTTTAGGACATCTTTAGAGCCCAACCTTTTTGGCACAGTTGTCGGGGAGAGTTTCAAAGATAACATAGCTTGCGTCTCTAAAGGATGAGGTATTGAAGACGGAAGGTAAGAACCTACGCAAGAAACAAGTAAAATGCTTGTGCCAATGCCTACCTCCAGCTGATGTATAGAGGTCACTTAGGTACTTAGAATTTTGTGTGAAGTGTGCATGACTAAGAAGAAAGAACCTGAAAAACCAAAACCCCCACCAAAAACGACAAAATCCCAGGGCCCAGTGGCCCCTGKAAGAAGCACTTTCATAGACGAAATCATCTGAAAAGTTGAATCTCAAGCTTCRGTTGGACCCAGGATGGGTTCTACCCRAATCCCCTAGGCAACAAATTCACCAACTRCAACCCATGYTGACATTATAGCAGAACTGAAGGGACTGAACAAATTTTTCAAAATACAGATCTTCCACCTCTCATCCCTTTAGACGAGGGGAACTCTTGTAATCTTGAGGAAGGAGAAGGGGAGACCAGTGGGGTTGCTAAGGAAAACCCATCACCACCACCTGGTCCTAGATCTCCTGTGATAAGAGAAGGTATACATGAAATCCTAGATAGAGGTAGTGCGATTAAATTTCTTAGGGGATCAAGTAATCAATCACCTCAAATAGAACACCCAAGCCAAGAAATTCCTAAAGATTATTGGCATATTTTCAACCAAATGGAACAACCAAATAAATCTCAAGCCCAGACCTCCACTTTGGAGTACCCGATAGTCAATCTGGTTGCTAATGCCCCCATGAAAGAAATCCCATTACAAAATCTGCCAACCTTTCATGGATTAATTTTAGAAGACCCTGATGTGTTCCTATTTGAATTTGATGTCTTGTGTAGGGGATATGGCTACACCTCTTAACCCCAGAAACTGAAGTTGTTCCCTTCTACCTTGAAAGGAGCACCTTTACGTTGGTTTATGGAATTAGGAGGGGGAACTATAAACTCATGGGATGAAATGAAACAAGCCTTCTTAATGAAATATCAGGATTACTGTAGAACTAGAGATCTAAAAGATGAAAATTTTCAAATGAATGCAATGAAAAATGAGACATTAGAATAATATGTTGAAAGGTTTCAATACAATCTATAAATATCTCCTTATGGCACATTACCAGATGAGGTACTCAAAGCCACCTTGATAAAAGGAATGAAGGACGAATGGGTAGAAACACTAAATTTAATTGGAAAGGGTGATATTTACCAAGAAACTTATGATAACATTGTCCAATTATGCATTAGGTGCTCACGTGGGAGTACACGAACCAGATCAGGGATACATACTTCCCTCACTAGAAATAGAAACATTTCTAGCGGGGGTATCACCCAAGCTGAAGTTGGTAATCTATTAGAGAATTTCAAAAATGACATTCTAAGTACTCTGACTACATAAATGGATGTCTTGCAGGCTAAACAGAAACAAGCAGAAGAAGAACAAACCTTGGCCATATTTTGCCACCGACGCAAAAAGAAACATGGTACGAGGAATTCCCTTTGGATCTGGTTCGGGTCTGCACCATCTGTGCCAAAGATCATGCAACAGAGAAATGCCCATCACTCCCAGTACCGAAATATGTATTTAGAGAAAAAGAAGAAGAGGAAAAATAACCATTATACATGATGGCTCTGCGTCGCCAATGGCAAGCCCACCCCCTAGGTACACAACATGATCCCTCTTCTTTCTTTTCTAGATAGTATAATCAGCATCAAAATTCTCGAAACACATGGAAGGGCCAACCATTTGCTAACCCCACCTGGAAGTCCTAGCAATATCCTAACGCACACTAGCCAAATCAATCTGCTACAAACCCCACCTGGCCAAACTCACAATACCTCACCCCATCTTGGAAAAATCCAAGTAATAACCCCTATCCTTCACAGTGGTCTAGCACGGCTTCCCAAAACCCCAATTGGAACCCAAATTGGCATCTCCCCATGGGAATCACCAATCAACCCACGGGGATGACCCCTTAAACTCAATCCACTTTTCAATCTCCACTACAACTACCCCATAATCCTCAACCGCAATTGCACCCTCAATTACCATCTCAACCCCACCCAAATCGCCATAATTGACTAGGCCAGCTTATGCATATTATTGAGAATGTGTACAGGGAAATATTCTTTGTAGGGTGAAATGAACTTCAGTTGAGGTCAGAGTGCATAATTTCTCCTGAAGGGAGTAACATTCACCAAGAGTAGGAGAATGCAAATAATGTACAACCAACAATAACACCTTCGACAGTGGTCATAATGGAAGAAACAGAGCAGGGAGGAAACACAGTTGAGCAACAAAACCCGTACAAGTATTTAACTCCTCCTCCCCTATTCCCTAAAAGAGTGATGATAGTAAAACCAACCGTGTATCCTAATTTTGACATCACAGGGGAACTAAGGAATCTATATGTCAATATCCCACTCCTGCAAGATCTGCAAGACATCCCAATTCATGAAAAGACAATTAAGGAATTATGTGGGAAGAAACCTGTCAGGAAAGTTATAAACTCATCATCAACTGTGCACGTGGTAGGTGCCTTGTATGACCTCATTCTAGGAAGAAAAGAACCGGTCAAATATGAAGACCTAGGGAATCTCGTAGTAATAGTCCAGATAGAAGGTTGTTTGTTTCCATATACACTAGTGGATTTGGGGGCAACCATTAATATCTTGACCATTGAGACTTGCAACACCCTGGGCTTCGCTTCCTTCGAACCTAATCCAATTATGTTACAATTGGTTGATCGATTAGTGGTCAAACCAGTTGGTACATTACAGGATATAGCAATTTCAGACGAATCCTAGGAATATCCAGTTTATTTTCTCATTATCAACCCAATAAGTGAACTCGATGGAAATCCATTAATATTGGCGTGACCATGGCTCACAACAACATATGCATGCATAGGATTTCGCATGAGCAACATGAAAATTGCTAGAGGAGGTGCTACAAATAAACTCATCCTGTATCCTCCAAGTAAACCAAGCTTGTCCATTATACATCAGCATTTTCCACCACCTAGATATCCAGAAAAATATCTACAACCCCCTCTCACAATGGAAGAAGCTCTGGGACTTGAGAACCAACTAGAAGATGATGTGATCAACAACTTCATTAATATCCCAACTATTGTGAGTAACCCAACATGCCAAATGATAAAAGTTGTGTTAGATAATGATGCACAGAAAGATCCATTGGAAGAATGGATGGAACAAAATATCCCCACTACCTTTGTCCATAATAGAAAATCAGTTGAGATTTCACTGGGGAGGTTTCTGAATATTAATGCTAATTTAAATAAGCAACAACAACACAAATTGATTCAAATTCTTTGTAAGTATCAGCAAGCTTTTTCCTGGGAATATTCTAACATGAAGGGCATTGATCCCCAACTCTGCACACGTCATATTTATATTGAGAAATATGCCTGACCCATCTGACAGCCCAAATAATATTGAATCCTCACCTTAGAGACATTGTTAAAGAATAATTATAGAAACTGTTGGATGTGGATTTTATATATCCTATTTCAGACATTCGATGGGTTTCCCCACTAGTGATCATTCCCAAGAAGAATGTGAAATGGAGAATCTATGTAGACTATAGAGAACTCAACAAAGATACCCATAAGGACCACTTCCCCCTACCCTTCATCGATCAGGTCCTTGATACTTTAGCAGGGAATAAGTTTTTCTCCTTCCTAGATGGTTTTAGTGGTTATAATCAGATCCAGATTGCCCCAGAAGATCAAGATAAAACTACATTCACATGTCCCTGGGGTACCTTTGCATACAGAGTATTTCCCTTTGGATTATGTAATGCTCCAGCCACATTCCAAAGGGCCATTCTAAGCATATCTTCTGATCTAATTAAGGAAGGGATTGAAGTATATATGGACGATTTCACCCCTTATGGCGATGACTTTGATCAATCTCTAAGAAATATGGAGAAGGTGTTGGAACGATGCATTGCTACCAGGTTATGTTTAAGTCATGAAAATTTTCATATGATGATGACTGAAGGTGTGGTACTAGGACATTATATTTCTGCAGACAGAATCAAGGTAGACCCAACAAACATAGATTTAATCCTTAATCTGCCTACACCACGTACACAAACTGAGGTACATAGTTTCCTTGGCGCTTCAGGATACTATCGCAGATTCATGGAAAATTTTGCAAGAACTGTTGCACCTTTACATGCTTTAACTGGTAATGCAGAATTTCAGTGGTCTGATAAGTGTGATGTGGCATTCATAGGACTTACAAAGTTGATTTCGATAGCACCAGTGGACCAAACTAGAAATTACCATTCCACATATCCACAGATCCATCGGATATCGCCATAGGCAGTGTCCTTGGACAAGAAGAAGACAAGAAACTTTATGTTATTTATTTTATTAGAAAAAAACTTACTCCTACTGAATTAAATTATACAGTAACAGAAAAATATTTTCTATCCAGTATACATGTTATTAATAAATTTCGTCACTATATAACATGTTATCCAGTTATCCTGTATACTGATCATTCTGTTATTAAATATTTATCTAATAAACCTATTACTAATGGACAGGTTACTCGGTGGTTATTACTATTGCAGGAATTTGACATCACCATCAAGGATCGACCCGGAAGAGATAATCTTGTTGCAAACTTCCTGTCTCGCGTACCAAAAATAGATGATTC
The DNA here is from genome assembly GCA_032191745.1 of Picea mariana. Classification (NCBI taxonomy): domain Eukaryota; kingdom Viridiplantae; phylum Streptophyta; class Pinopsida; order Pinales; family Pinaceae; genus Picea; species Picea mariana. The sequence continues at coordinate 28,944 of JASDQU010306845.1, read as the reverse complement.
TTTGATAGTTAAAGACCAATTTCCAAATGAACATCTGTTCCCTGTCACTACTAAGCCACCTTGGTACACTGATGTGGAAAATAATCTGGCAGCTGGGAAACTACCAGCACATCTATCATCAAGGGAAAGGAAACTAATCATCTAGCATAATGCACGATTCACCTAGATTGGTGGATATATTTTCCACATAGGGGTTGATCTCCAGATCCGAAGATGTGTAAGAGATGATAAAATATATGACATACTGAAGTCAGGTCATGATGAGCCTTATGGTGGACATTTTGAAGACCGCAATACTAGCCATAAGATTTTATAGATGGGCTATTATTAGCCCTCAATATTCAAAGATGCAAATAAATATGTCTAGACTTATGAAAGTTATCAAAGCATGGGTCAACCAGGCCAAGATGATGAAATTCCCCTTCAAGCACAAGTAGTCATAGAACCTTTCGAGAGATGGGAAATAGACTTTGTTGGCCCCTTCAACACAAAATCAAACCAGAAGGCCTATAAATTAGTTGCAACAAACTACATGACCAAATGGGTGGAGTCAAAAGCCTTGTCAAATGCAACAGAGGAAGAGGTCACTAAATTCCTTTTCAAATTATTTGTACACTATGGATTACCTAGGGAAGTAATCACTGAAGGAGGGTCGCAATTTATATCCCATAGAGTCATGAACACCCTAAACAGTTATCATATTAAACACAGAGTTACTTCCCCATACCACCCATAGGAAAACAGGCAAGTAGAAAGTACCAATAAAGTCTTGGAGTCAATTTTGACAAAAAGAGTCTCAACAAACTGTCAGAATTGGGCAACCAAGCTTCCAAATGCCTTATGGGATTACCATACAACATGGTGTAACACTGCTGGCTATTATCCTTATTATTTAGTCTTTTGAAAATAACATATCTTCCCGATTGAGCTTGAGAACAAGACTCTAAGGATGGCCTAGGAAATTGGAATGGATCTTACAGAGGCACATAAACAATGCCTACAACAGCTCAATGAGTTAGATGAAGCACGAATATCTGCCCTATAGCACACAACCGTCATTTAGCAGTAGAGAGCTAGCAGGCACGATAAACATATCAAGAAGAAATAGTTTTAGAAAGGTGATTGGGCACTTCTCTATGATTCCATATTTCAGGATTTTCCTGGAAAATTATAGACAAGGTGGTTGGGACCATATGAAATCAATGAAGTTCACAATAATGGCACTGTCACTTTAGTTACCATCGATGGGTCTAGTTCTCCTTTTCTGGTAAATGGACATTAGCTACGACTTTACTATCAACCGCCTTTAAAAGAATCCTTCTTCCAAGAAGTAAGTAAGGACCCTATTGTTTAGATTCTAGCTGGCTGGGAAGGTAACCTGGGAGCTTCAACTTCATAAATGATGATTTTTATCAGCACTGTACATATTGTATATAGATTTCTTTACAACATTTGATTGATTTTTTAGCTTTTACTTTTTTAGGAAAGTCACTTGAGAGAATAAGAACTAGAAAACATGATTATAATGAATATAATTAGTACTCTTTTTTGTTCCTTGCTCCTACCTCACTTTGTAAAAATCATCAAATATAAACCCTGTTTTCACAAAATATGAATATGTCATGTTCCGTAGCAAAAATCAGGCAAGTTTAATAAAACATTGATGCTAACAAACCATCCAGTACTTTGATTATTGAATAAACCTACCCATAATTATTGAATGAATTTATTTGATGACTAATCAATCCTATATTCCCTAAAACAAAAATGTCTATGGGAGGTTTACAATCACTTAAATGGTCAAAATAATTTGTTGTCGTCCATTCGAATGGAACAACTGCCATTCCCTTTGTGCAATTGTTGTTCCCTTTGCATGGATTTGTCATTCATTTGAACAAAACAAATGTCGTTCCCTTCGTGCAATTGTTGTTCCCTTTGCATAGAGTTGTCGTTCATTCGAATGGAACAACTGTCATTCCCTTTATGCGATGGATGTTCCCTTTGCATACAATTGTCTTTCATTTGAAAATAATGATTTTTGTTCCCTCTGTTACACTTTTTCTCCCTTTATACATGCCTGTTGTTCCTTTTTCTGATAGCATTGTTCATTCGAAAGGAACAGTTGTTGTTCCTTCTACGTTTTTATTGTTGTTCCTTTTTCTCAAAAGTCGGGATTCATTTTTTTGAACAACGCATACCATTATTACATCAGTCACTCCTCTGGGTATGACTTTCACCAATTCATTTTCATCAGAACTAGTTCTGATTTTTCATTTTGTGTGGATCATTTAACATACTTTAGAGAACTATTTTTGGATTAATTTAATCGAATCATCTTAAAAATTGTTCACAATTCATCAACCACCATAATTCGTTTCTTTCCCATATATATCCACATAGAATTGAATGACAACTACTTTCATATCATAATAAGGAATATTAAACACATTCTTACTTGGCATTCTTACACTTCTTATGCCATCCCTCACTCTTAAGGAGTAGATGAGCCTCCCTTGATAGAGCCTTAAAAAAAACACTCATCAAAATAAAATAAATCTTTTCCACAAAGAATAGGGGGTCTCATCACGAGCCAACCTACCGTGATCATCAGATAATAACATAAGTGACATTCCCACTATGGCTACCACACCAGGGCAATGGCCTTTGGCATTATTTTTTTCTTCAAAGGACAAGAGGTCTCATCATGAGTCGACTTGTTCACCTAGCTTACGATCTAGTGAGTGGTATTATCATCATCTGGCTACCAAACTAGGATAATGGTCTTCTTGGAAAAGACAATTCAAACTATTTATTTAGGATATGGGCTCATCTATGGGTTAAAAGGCAACCCTGTCAAGGCTATGGATGCCTGCTGGTAGCAGTGGCTCTGTCTATGGTATCGAAGTTTATCTTAAATACTCCAAGTTTTAGTCTGTTCTTAGATTTCATTTTCTAAACAAGGAGGCTATCATTCCAGTTATATCCAATAAACAAGGGAATGTAACAACATTATGATATGTGAAATATTTCTAAAACACGTGAACAAATTTAAAATTATTTGGAATCTTTTTCCTCAAATGTTTCTAACATAAGTACATCAATTTGAATTTCCCACACAAAATGATGATGGTTCATAATTACCGCTAAAAGTGTTTTTTGAAAATTATTGATGATTTTCTTTCCAGCGGCAGAAACAACATAGTAATCACACCTCACCAAAGCTATCTTCCATTATTACACTCATACTTTCGCGGCCCAGGTCAACCTTTCCATTTTTGGGGGGTAGATACTTGGCACATATATCGATAGATTACAATGAGTGCAATAAATGAGAAAAATTCACATTCTTATACCCAATGTTGTTCTATATTTGTTATTTCTACTATTTCAAAAGATGGTTGAGTTAAGCTACAAGAAGGATTGATAGTTGTCCTCACCTACTCACAATAAATATGGGTGGCCGAAGTGTGTGCCGAGAGCCAACATTACTATAGGTAAAAGAGAAGGAAAGAGAAATCTTACACCGTCTAGTGTGGATAGAGAACTTCAACCGGTTGAAAGGATATGACACGAACATCATGCTCAAATTCTTCTAGAAATTGCAGGGAGGGGTCTCCATGGTTCAAGATATACGAATTACAGTCACAGAGGAAATCATAGCAGAGGTTACAGGCCTCACGAACATAGGAATACAGTGGACTAGGAAATATACAATGCTCAAAGAGGTTGTGGAATCTTTTGTAGATCCTAGAGAAGAACTTAATAAAAAGGGAAAGTGACTCAAAACCAATGCTCTCAGTGAGCCATGGAAGGAGCTAGCAGGAGTAATACAAAGGTATATCACCTATGATGGAAGGTATGATGTGATCCGACCGCGCCACCTCAAATTGTTAGCAGCTCTCAAACAATAGTTAGTAATAAATTTACCATTTTTTTCTAAATTCCATGTTACATGAGGTTGTTATAAGAACACAAAAGGCTAAAGATCTTGTTACTATAATTAGCCACCATGGATTAGTAAAGTTGATAGTAAATAGATCTTTGATCCAAATGTAAATAACCAGGGTAGATATAATCGAGGCCAATAGGCCTCTCCAACTAGAACAACCCGAGTTGCATCATGAAAACCCACCACAAGGAATTGAGATAGCATAGGAAGGGGGAGACACTACCCAAATGGAAGTTCCATTACCCCAACCAGGAATTGAGATAGCACAGGAAGGGGGAGACACCGCCCAAATGGAATTTCCATTACCCCAGCCAGAAATTGAGATAGTACATGAAGGAGGAGATACCAACCAAATGGAATTTTCATTACCTCAGTCTAAAATTGAAGCAAACCCCGCCCAATTGGCAAAGACATCAAAGAAAAAGAGAAAAAGGACAATTGTTGCCCCCAAAACCTCCAGTGAGAAGAAAATAAGAAACAAAAGGATAACACAGCCTAGAGAAACCCAGGAAATGATACAGACAGAGCATCCCTCACAAGAAAATGCTCAGGAAAATATACAGCCATCACTCGAGCACCTCACAGCATAGTTTCTCAAGGGTTATGAAATCGAGATGGATCAAGTTCTAGAGAATTTAGGGATATCAATTGAAAAAGACACAAATAGGTATGAGGAACACCAAGCACTAGATTCACCTTCAAACCCTGTTGTGGACCTCCTTGACACAGAAATGTCATTCCCCGAAGAAACAAAACAAAAAAAACCTCACACTGAGGTAAATAACCTTGTAGAATAGGCAGAGCACATAGAGGAAACAGAGGAATAATTATTGACTGATCAGGGTGACGAAGACCTTTATGTTCCACAAAAATAGAAAACAACAGGCAAATGCCACAGCAGAATCAAAAAGTTGAAACAAGAAAACAAGCTATTGAAAAGAAGGGTTAAAAGGATTAAAGTATTAAAGATGAAATTTGGCAGACTCAAAGAACTAATTAAATAATTAAGAAAAAAATTAGAGAAAGATGACAAGGCCCATGAAAGAAAGAAGTCCAAAAGGCCTAGGACACAAAGAAGGAACCCACTTCCTAGGAGGTCAATCCATACAAGTTATGTGGGAACATAGACAGAGTTGCATGTCCCTGAAGAAACAGAAGATATGGAACCTCAAACTGAGATTCCAGCAACAGAGGAAGCAATTGTTCAAAATGAAGAAGTGACTCCTTTGGAGGTACATCAAATAGAACCTCAAACAGGGACTTCAGTAGCAGAAAAGACAACTACCCAACCTGAGCAACTGCTTCCTACAAACTTCCCTACCCCCCTAGAAACTATCGATGTAGAAACCCAAATGGATTTCCCAACCACAGAAGAGACCATTGTTCAGACCGAGGAACCATTTCAGTCTCTTGAACAGAGTGCCATTATTGACAGATTAGAGACAGATTTGGTGCAAACCCAACAGACCTTAACACAGTGGAGAATTGAGATGGTCACTATGGAAGAACATCAAAAATTTGTTAAACAACTTAAAACCATTTCAGCAACAGAAAATGAAACGTTTGTTGATCTCACCAGATCACAAGGGAAGGTAAATAAAGTACAAGGCCAATTAGAAAAATCTTTGGAGAAAATCAAAGAGATTTGTGATGTTTACATTGATGCAATAGATTACATGGGTCCTGTTACTAATTATACCTTTTTTTTGTTAGAGAATTATTTTTTTCTGAGGGTGAAAGATATTAGAGAAGGTAAACCAATTAAATTCACCACTGTCTCTGAGTTTGTTTCATGTTTTAGGGAGAAGGAAGAGAAAGTGAAATACTTTCTATGTGAGCTATACCTCCACAATTTCATCTTGGAAGACAACAGGAAAGAGAATCCTGGTTCTTTTATTGGGGTCATATTGTTTCAAGCGTTCCTTTCCTTTACCAAAAACCAAGTGAGGTGGGTTAAAGCACAGAAGATCTTCCTAAAAAGGGAAACTGGGTTAGATCTCTGGATTAGAGGGGAACCTCCAAAATCATTCCCAACCATCATGCAGAACAAGACATTTATGAAGAGGGAAGGTGTGGTAGACACTTTAGCTCCTATCCACCGA
>JASDQU010306844.1:102468-132219 GCA_032191745.1 Picea mariana | reverse complement strand
CTGAGAAGGACTTCTTGTAAGTCTTTCACCTTTCTTCTTCCCCTTCTTTACCGCCTCAGGCGAAGGACCACCTGTGGTGCGGGTAGTCTCTGCCTCGTGCCGAGCTACCAAAGAGGCTGTAACCGGCTTCACAGCCGGATAGGTCGGATCTGTCCCTAAGGACAGATTTTGCTTATAACATGAGGCAAGACTCATATAAGTAAAGTGGATTCCTCATGAGGTAAGGCATAGGGAAGAAGGCAAGAAGTAAGGAAGAAAATGTCATCAAGCATATCTGTGGTATTCTTGTTCAAGGGTTGGCACCACAGGTTGAATTAGAGTGGCTAAGTGGCAAAGAAAAAGATAAGGCATGTTGGACGCAAGCCTATGGATGCTTTAGGGGTTGGATTATACGAAGTTGTGGGAAGTCTTGTGGAAGGTAATTTGCCTTGATATCTTTGTACTATTGTAACTAAGTTGCAGGAAATGGCCAAGCTCCCCTCTTTGTAACATACATAACATTCTCATATATATGAATAAGGGTGTTAGGCATTGACTTGGGTGTCACCCATCCACATATGATAAGTACTTTTGTAGATGTTCTATGTATGTTGAGTGTTTTTTATTCCTTGTAAAGTTATGTTGCCTAAGATGTGAAATTAACTAAGTATTGTTGCAAAACATTTTGAGGTCATGGTTGGGTGTGTTCCTAGTGTGCTTGTTGGATAGACTAAACTAAGTAGGACTTGGCGTGTGGTCTAATTATTGTAGCTTAAGGTGAAGTTATGGGAATAATTTGAGTGAAAATGCACAATCTAGTTGTAGTAGGCACTAATTGGTCAAGACATTATGACCGAGGCAAGTCAGTGTCGTACAACCGCAACTATTGAAACGAACTAGGATTACCAAGTCGTAGAAAAAAAATTCGAGCATACTACAAGTTCATGATAATTGGTATTAGAGCGGTTTGGTGTCTACAAACTTGAATTTGGGACATTTTGGGCACTCAACAAAACAATTGAAGGGCATTGAACAAGGTAGTAGGTCTTGGGACAAGTCACTAGGAACTTGGGTGGACTATGATGGCAAGTTTATATGTGGAAGACAATAATGGTGGATAGGATCCAAAGACTCCAAGGATGTCGAACAAACTTGCGAACATGGAGAAGGTTGTTGAGAACATGATAGCCTCCCTTTGCAAGCATGGTGAAAAGGTTGAATCTTTGGAGAAAAAGATGATATGGATGTGTCAATACTTCAATGTTGATATGGAAGAATGCCACAAAACCGCAAACTTGTTGGCTACGGACATGACCCCAAATGTGAAGGACCATTTGAAGGAATGAGAGGATTTGTTGGACTCTTCTTTGGAATGGATCAAAAATCAAGAGTACACCATAAACATACTGAAATGAGATATTGCTAGTGGGAAACATTTTTCGATGCCTATGTGGATAAAGATCAAAGAACCAAAACCATATTATGGCACCCACAATGCTAAGGTGCTTGGTAAATTTTGTTGGGACATTGAACACTATTTAGCACAGATGAATGGAAGTTTAGAAAAATCCCAGGTGAATGTTGTTGCAACGTCATTGAAAAGGACCAGAAAGATTTCGTGGAGGAACTGAGAAAAAGACTTAGCTTATGGGTGCACTACGGAGAAAATTTAAAACTGGGAAGAAATTAAATCTTCCTTGAAGGCTCAATTTGGGTCAGGGAACTAGTCTTGGATTACACATAATCAACCATTTGTTTTCAAGCATATAAATCGAATCCAATCTTATATCGATGAGTTTTCAGGGCTCATGTTGGAGATCATGGACATGTCAGAGGAAGACCGATTGTTCCATTCCATGAATGGGATGAAACCTTAGGCGTAGAGTGACCTGTGATGCCAAAATGTGTGGACCATTGCAGCATCCATCACCATGGAAAATAAGATATTAGACTACAAGGCAGAGGCCAAGGGTAGTCCAAGAAACGATGAGGATGTACAAGGTGAGAAAAAATATGGTAAGAACAAGAAGAAATACAAGGGAAAGGTGACGTTGTTTGCAAAGATTGGTGAGGACAAGGTGAAGCAATCAAATGCTCCTAAGGAGAAAGGTAAGACTATCTCATCTTGGATTTGTGCTAAGGATCATTATGAAAATATTTTTCCATTGAAACAAAATTTATTTTCTCTAGAGAAAGTGGACAAACTGTTTGTTGGTTTTTTTCAAGTCATGGGTTTTGTTCTACAAGAGAAATCCACAAAAAGCCAAGAGCAAGATGCTACAAGTCTTTTCTTTGTTTTGGAAATACTTAATGGAAGGTTAGTAGTTGTGATGGTTGATAGTGGGGTGACCTACAATTTTATGAAGGAAGGTGTTGTGAAGGATCTTGGGTTGCAACTTGAGCTATCACAAACCTCTTTTAAACTAGTAAACTCGAGTGTGGAAAAGGTCATTGGTACAACCAATGAAGTCACCTTAAATATTGGAGATTGGAGTGGAACCACAAGTTTCACCATTCTACTTATGGATGATTTTGAGGTTGTTATTGGGAAAGAATACTTGAGGAGGGTGAAGGAAGTGCCCATGCCTCACTTGGAATGCCTAGTCATATTTTTGGGCAAAGAGTCATGCATTAACCCTAGTGTGAGGAGAAGTCATGAAGTTTTTGTCTGAATGACATACTTGACCATGGTTTCCATAACTAGTCAAGGAACCAAGAATCATTGTAGTAGAGGAGTTGGGGAAGTTGGTATTGAGGAGACAAGACTTTGGGAGGAAGTCTTGGACAACCTGTGATGGACATAGGTTCAATAAAGATGTTGGAGTTTAGACTCACTAGTATTGAGGCCATAATGGACTCTACCATGAAATAAGTGGCTACTTTGATGGATGTTTGTTTGGGTAGGTAAGACGTTCTATATATGGGAAAACAATTGGGTACAACAAAAGTTTCAACTAAGGAATTCAGTGGAACGTTGGATGAGTATGTGGAAGGTCTATTTGTAGACAAAGTCCATGAGGTAGAAACGTGGAAACCTTGGTATGTGAGTACAAAGGAGGATGTAGACCCATTCTTGAGTGCATGTGGATGGGACAAATGGATAGATGACTCAGAAATTTAACGTTTGTTGGAAGAAGGCGATGGAAGAATTAGGTCTAACATGCCTCTGTTGATGTATTTTATGTAGAAGTATGGTGACCTTCCTAACTTTCCATAGAACTTGGTAGATTTGGGATGGAGTGTGGATGGTAGTGGAGGCCTTGGTATCCACTTGCCATGGACTTCTCATTGAGACATAGTAGGCTGGATAACTTCCTAGGAGTAGGCAGTCAAGCCTAGTGCACCTTTGAGAAGGCACCTTGGGAAAATTATGTTTTGGAAGTGACGTGACTTGAAATAATATTATGAAGGAAGAATGTTGGGTTATGAAAGGAAACTTGACAGTTTAGGAAAGAGTGGTGGCCTTGCCTTGGTCCAAGAAGACTTGTGTAGTATGGTTGAATTGAGAAAGGAAAATATTGTTTGAACATAGGGATCTAGTGTGTGGAGGCATGAACAAAAAAGTTGAAGTATAGATGCAATAGTAGGCCCAAGAGGTGCAACACTTGGACATTTTGGATGATCTCTTGAGGAAGATTGGATTGTAGCCATAGAAGATGGTGGAAATAGTAACAAATCAAATTGAAACCACCAAAGCGGAAGGTAGAAACAACTAGAGGCAATGGTGATAGAGTTGGGAAAGGGGGCACTTGTCCCTGAAATGGATGGAGAATAGTTACATGGAATATTTGGCTTGAACCTTATGGAGAGTTGGGTGTTGATTGAAGATGTATGAAAGGATTTTGATTGTGATTTGAGGATAGGAGGTTCTTGAAGATGTCATGATGATATCAATTACTTTTTGTCGGGGTGGATGTAATACCCTCACCTAGAGTAACATCAGGCACCTCCATTGCACCAACATAGATTATTATTATGAATGGATAAGTCACCTTGGCCTGATGGAAAGGCACATGATGGAATTTTTTCTTAGCCCATTGAAAAGGCATGCGACAAGTTGTAGATAGTTGGGACTTGGGTGCACCTATAGACAAATCAGGCTCCTCATTGTAAACATAAATGAGCGCACTTGTGAAAAACACCATGCTTCATAGATGGAGACAAATTGGATGTACCAAGGGAGTTGGGTGGACTTTCTAAGAAACAAAGTAAGATTGCAGAAAGAAACCTTATCCATAGACATGTAGTGTATTATGGACAAGTTGGCTAAAGGATTGGTGATATTTGAGGTGCCAAGACTTATGTAGAAAAATAGAGTTAGGCAATTCACACTTGGGAGTTGTGACAAGAAGTTGAGTTGTCTTCGGACACAAGTTGATATAGATCAAAATCGTAGACCGCGCTCATTGTGCATACTCCCTTGAGCATGCATCCATCATGAACATATTCCTTGGGCGCACTTGGGAATGGATGGAAATTGCCTTCGACAGACTTGAGATTGACCAGATGAGTAGGCCCACTTAGGAGAATTTGGGCATAAGGCACTTGACTACAAACAGACAGAATGGCCAAACAACCTTGTGGACGTTGATGACTTGGGTGTGAATGACCTAGGTAGGCAAGCTGATGAGGAAACTTGGACATGGACTCGACATGAGATGGAATGATTTATCACATCAGCTTGAGGTGAACTTGGGTCGACTTAGGGTGATGCGACTTTCCAGGTGGGTGGTAAGACTCGTATAAGTAAAGTGGACACGTCATGAGCTAAGGCATAGGGAAGAAGGAAATAATTAAGGAAGCAAGTGTCATCAAGGAGATATGTAGTAGTCTTGTTCAAGGGTTGGAACCATAGGTTAACTTAGAGTAGCTAAGTGATGAAAATGAAGACATAACCTATGGGAGATAGGCCTCCAGATGCTTCACGGGTTGGCTTGTATGAAGTCGTGGGTAGTCTTGTAGAAGGAAACTTGTGTTCATATATTTTTACTATTGTAATTAAGTTTCAAGTAGTGACCAAGCTCCCCTCTTTGTAACATATGTAACATTATTATATATATTAATAAGGTTGTTAGGAATTGACTTGGGTGTCTCCCATCCACATATGATGAGTACTTGTGTGGATGTTCTATGTACGTTGAATGTTTCCTGTTCCTTGTATACTTATGTTGCCTAAGTTGTGAAATTAACTAAGTATTGTTGTGGAACATTTTGAGGCCACGGTTGCACATGTGCCTAGTGTACTTGTTGGATAGATTAAGTTGAGTAGGACTTGGGGTGTTATCTAATTATTATAGCTCAAGCTGAAGTCAGGGGAAGACTTTGAGCGAAGATGTGTAGTTTAGTTGTACCAGGCATAGGTTGGTCAAACAACTATGGTTGAGGAAAGGCAGTGTTGCATGAACATAGGTGTTGGAACAACTTGGGCACAACAATTCACAAAAAACATTATGGACAGACTATAGGTGCATGAAAAATGCCTTATTTTTCAATTCATGGTCATGATTTATAAAAAACATATTTTTTATTCATTTGGAGAAAAATATAATTGAAGAAAAACAATTTTCAATTTGACTTGAATAGTGTTCTTTTGCAAGTCCTCCTAAGACATAAGAAAATAATTGATTTTAGCACTAAGACACATAGAGATCAAATCATGCAAGGAGACATATTAAGAATCCATAAATGATATAAACATTAAATAACTTACATATTGTATTTGGATTATGATATCCGTTGCATGGATACAAAGATTAGAATTGAAGAAACTATGAATCAAGCATTCAAATACTCAACTTCATTTAAATAACCATCGCTAGGAAACTCTCCTTTGGTGGGAAACAACGATTCATTTATAATATTCTTGTGACCTATGTTGAAAGCATAATCTCTATTTCATAAATCACCTTAACAAAAAACAAGGTTGCCAATGTCTTTCGAGAAGCCACCTTTAAAAAAAATAAGATTGTAAGCTTCTTCCTTAGTCACTTTGATGCAATTCCTATGTAAAGGATCATATTGTTGTCCAATGATAATAAGGTGCATGTAGAAGCATAAATGTGTAAGATAATGTGGTTTCATTCACCAATATTTCCCAAAACCTTGACATATGCAATGTATAGCTTCTTGAACATACACTTCTTGAGAATACTTGCTATTATGTCATGCACTATGTCCACATATGAACTATATTATAAAAAAATATGCTTTTTTATTTAGGACTTTGGGTGACTTTATCCATGCAAATTAAAGGGTATGGTTGCATGTAGTACACTTGGAAAAAAGCATGATATGTCTAGCAATGGTAACTTTCCAAAATTTCCCAGAGAAAAATTTATCATTTGTGTCTTGAACCTAATTGGAGACCCAGATTGCACACATAAAATCTATATATATTTTATTTTTTAATCAACCAGATATTTTACACATGAAATTCCCTCAACAACATAACAAACTTATGAGGAAATCACTCAACCACACATACATAAATAGGATCTGATAGTTGGAGAAGATCTCTCACAACTAACTAGATCTGACAAATCTAAACCAATCTATAAGCATTAATTCTAACACTCTCCCTTAATGATTACATCACTAAGAACAATAATGAAATCAAATACACATATGATCTATGTCTGGTCTAGTTTTCATCAACACTTCTATCCACTCTGAAATCTCATAGACAATGATCTTTCTCCACCATTCATTCGAGCTACCATTTGATCCATTTAAGATACAATTGATTTTGACCATCAATGATGCATTTCTAGGACCAACGATTCTTGACTACCCCAAAAAATAATCTTGATATTGAATCATCCTATTGGAAAACTTCCATCTGTCAAAGTACATGGCCTATCGTTGTATTCGCCAGTTATATAGGAGAGTAGTCTAGATATTGAATGTATCTAGAAATTAATATTACAAAGTGACCTATTACAAACTCACAAAAACAAACTGTACTAGTCGTTGTTCTTGGGTTACCGAATACTCCAAGAAACACAAGCTCGTAATAGAGTGTAGACATTGTTATCACATGAAATTTTTAGAGTCCTATGGGTTTGTGGTTTCTACCTAAGTATGTAATTTTTCCCTATCTCTCTCCTTTTCGTGCACCAAGTCTTAAATTTTTCCCCCTTCGTCTTGTAAAATCGTTTTCATTTGCCCCTCTGTGTTTAAAGTGCCCTGGTCTCCCTATTTTCCTAGCCCACAACCAGTCGTCTAAATCATTGATCATGAAGGCCACAACCATGAACACAAAGCACAACTTTCTCAACAGTTTGTTTCAGGATTGAAGCATAAGTAGAAGGAAGTTTTAATCTTTTAACGATGAAGATTCCCAGAACAGTCCATATCAACAGCTCACGGGCATTCGAGAGTGCCAACTTGCGTGAAGTATGGCGCCAGAGAAAAAGGCCCCGAAGTGAGTATGAACCATTGACATTAAAGGGGCCAGGTGGCAATCTATCCAAGCCTTCGGGTAAATGAGCTTCAGGAGATTTAAAATGAGAAACATTGCAAAGTCCCAAAGGGCCGAATTCTGAAGTGGCTGAAGTGGCTGAAGTCGTGAAGTGCCTGAAGTCCTAAAATGCCTGAAGATAATATGAGTTGTCGATCAGTAGGAGCCATGCGTCTCCAGATCCTTCACTTTGGGTAAAAGCAACAGAAGACAAATGGAGTTTGAGAATTGAAATTCCTGAAGGCCGATTCGCGAAGAAAATCTCGATCATTGTTTTGAAGGGGAAGATTTGATCCATCAATCTAAAAAGCACCAGAGCTGAGCCATTGATTAGAGGGCCTAATCTTATATCGCAAGATCAACGGTCACACCAAATTTTGGGGTCGAACGGTGCACATGTTTTAAAATATCAGGGTCTGGCCGCAATCGAAACTGTGGTTTTTTAGAAAGGGACACGTGGCGGTTCATGGTGAATTGCGGGGACAAAAGAGGTTTTCTTTCAGACCACCCTTGGTCGCGCCCACAATCGCGCAATTGTGTAGGGTCATGGCCCTAGGTCACATTGAAGATAGAGCGATGGAGAGGAGTTGTGCCAAATACTGAAAGCATCCATATTGGTCACAGAAGAAGATCTGCTTGGCCTCGAGACGTCGAGATTGACTCGAAAAATTCGTATGGCACCTCCTGGAAACATTCATGAGTGTCAGGCCCTGTCTTATCAGTGTGGGGTGATATGAGTGTCAGGAAAGCATTGCAGAGCACAGTCATGAAGGTACGTTGACGATCCAAGGCTTCCTTATGGGCAATTTTTCCTGTAAAGCACATAATTGTGCCTGGCTCGCGTCTAACATGAGAAAACCTGCACAATCTGACAGAGCATGTGCTGACTAAAGGCTTTGAAGGCAGTGGTTCGATCACACTCCTGGTGGTTGTAGCATTGTTGGGTATTTATAGACAGTTTTGATATTTTGTTAAGGTCGATGGTTGAGCAGTGCTCCCGTATTGTAAACTTTTGATGAAGAACTCTGGTTCTCTGGTTATGTATTTTGATCCGAGACTTCTTGTTTAATGAAAGTCAACTTATTTTTCATCCTATTTGCCTTTGATACTGAAGTTTCCATGATTGAAGGATTCACATGGATTGTTTTGACTGTATTGTAATGTATGTTTGATTGCAGTGTTGTTATTTACTTTCTTCAGTTTCCTGAAGTTTTGAATCCAAGAGGATCTTGTATTTGAATCTCTTCCTCCTTAGGCTGCTAGAAGATCTGATGTCTATGGCATACCTCTACACTCTCCTCACCAAAGTCTTCCCTCTATTCACCCTTACTCCAACTTACTAACTGAAGTTAATTAAGACCCCACCTGCATGTGCATACCAGTCCAGTTTTCTAAGTTAAAGAGATATCATCTTGAGTCTATGCCCATTTGACCTCCTTAAAACCAACTCGTGACATAAAAATATGATGGGTAATGGGCTTACCTTCAACGCAATCTAGAGGTGACTTCTAGTGCTAACATTTCTGACGTCGTTGTCAGGGAACAAATTGAAGACCTTTCCCTGGGATAGAATGACAATGAGATTCTGATTCTGAAGGTGCATCAGATATCAGAACCATTGAAGATTGCGATTGCACCTGGCGACTCCACTATATAGACTCCACTTTTTCAGTGTGGCTGCCATCTGGCTACACTTGAAGCCCCCTAAGAGAACACAACGATCATATCTGGTCTTTGACGGTGAACAAAGACCAACCACACTCACACTGCATATCATTCACATGGTGACTCCATGATTAAAGAATCGACTGGCGACTCCACTGGTTTGAAATGGAAAAAATCTTGGCTCAAAGGTTTTCTCCCTTCAATTTTTCTGTTGTTCCTGGTTTTCCTAACGATTTTCCTACTATGCATGAATGGGGTGATTTTTTCCCCATATTTAGAGAGCGTAAAAAGAACAGCCCTGCAGAGCATCTCTGTGAGTTTCATGAACTCATGCATCGATGGGAGATACATCATGAGGATGTATTATTAAAGATATTCATGTTCTCATTAGTAGGAGATGCTAGTGAATAGTATCACTCCTTACCCCCTACTAGCATCTCCTCCCTGGGATAATTTCATGCAACTTTCAATAGTAACTATCAAAAGTTTGATTCTTCTAAGTTAGTTTGTCATAATTGTTGTGAAGAATATAAAGACTGTGTTCAAGGTATGACTGTTTCAAATGAAAGCTATGAGAATGAAAGCTATGAGGATGAAAGCTGTGAGGAGGAGGGGTATACCTCAAATGAGTTGGTGAAACTGGTACAAGCACTTTCTCCAAAAATAGAAAAATTGGAGGTAGATCGTGCTTGATGCTCTTATGAAGGAGATGCAGAGGATATTTCAATCCTTGAAATGGATTTTTTGGGAAGCCCTTCTTATTAAGAAGAAATTTTTGCAGATACTGACCAAAAACAACCCACTTTTGATGGATATCCCAACAAAAACGATGCAGAGAAGAGCTTTTCCATGCTCCCAAATATGATTGATGGCAGTGTTGATAATTACATAGCCATGGATGTATTATTTTCTTCCCCTGATACACTTGTTGTCTCAGATTTGGAGGAGGAGATAGTGGTGGAGGAGGATTCTTATCTTTTCCTTTAAGAGGTTTTCCACAATGTATTTCTACCTAGGAGGCGTTTTGCGCTCACCCCTCTTTAATGAGTGTTTAGATGAAGAGCAACAAATCCCCACACCACATTTTTCTGACTTAGGGAGCAACCAGCCTGAGTATGATAACTATGAATCTGATTCTGATGTGGATATGAAGGATTTCCAAGACCATACTATAGAGCCTTTTCCTTTATACATTAAGGAAGAGCATTGTGTGGAAATCAACCATATTGGGCCTGTAAAAGACACTAAGCAGCATGATAGAGAGGAAGAACCATCCATGGATACACATGAAGAGGATTCTTTCTCTCAGCTAACAGATGTTATCCGAGCAGATAAAGGAGAAATGGAGGAGCTAAAGGTGTATTTTATATCCTGTCTTGAACCTATAAATGAGCAAGTATCACCTGGGATCAACCGACCCACATCAGTCCTCTACCCACCTGTACACTTTGAGAACATCGAACGACAGGTGAGTAACCATGAAGAGCAGGAGGTAATTTCTTATTAGTCGAGCTTTCCTGATTATAAAGTTTGTGACCCTATGGGGTTATATATGGAACTGTGTTTTCCAAAAGCATTGGAGGCTACAAAATTGTTCATATTATCATCATTTGGAGGTATTTCCAGTGTTCCAATACATGTTTTCTTTATGATATCATACTTCCCTTACCTTTTATGGATTATTTGCAGTAAAGAGAAGAATTATATTACTGAACAGTCTGGTTGGTTATGGTGGAAGTTTCCTTTCACCTAACACTTTGTAAAAATCAGTTAGCCTAGGAATGTACATAAATAAGATTTTTCTAGAGCATGCGTGTTTGTTTTCCTTTTTATAAGTAGAATAGTGTACATGTCGGCCTTCGGCGAAATGTTTTGAGCTCGACTCCATAACCCAACATCTAAGGCACTTGGACTAATTTTTCTTGGCAGCTCACAGGGAGCATGCCATCCCTTGTGGAGCCAAATGTTATCACATGAACTTGTTAGAGTCTTGTGGGTTTGTGGTTTCTACCTAAGTCTATAATTTTTCCTTGTCTATCTCCTTTTCGCGGACCAAGTCTTAAATTTTTCCCCCTTCGGCTTGTAAAATCTTTTTCGTTTCCCCCCCCTCTGTGTTTAAAGTGGTTAATCTCACTGTTTTCCCATCCCACAACCGGCCGTCTGAATCCTTGATCATGCAAGCCGCAACCATGAACACAAAGCACAACTTTCTCAGTAGTCTGTTTGGGGATTGAAGCATAAGCAGAAGGCAATTTTAATCTTTTAACGACGAAGATTCCCATAACAGTCCAGATCAGTTGCTCACAGGAATTCGGGAGTGCCAACTTGCGTGAAGTATAGCACCAGAGAAAAGGCCCCGAAGTGAGTATGAATCGTTGATCTTAAAGGGGTTAGGTGGTAGTCGATCCAACCCTTCGGGTAAATGAGCTTTGGGAGATTTAAAACGAGAAACATTGCAAAGTCCGGAAGGGCCGAAGTGCTGAAGTGCCCCAAGTCCTGAAGCACCCGAAGTCCCAAAGCCCCAAAATGCTCGAAGAGAATCTGAGCCCTCGATCAGTAGGAGCCACGCGTTGCTAGATCCTTCACTCCAGATAAAAGTAGCATAAGACAAATGGATTTTGAGAATTGAAATTCCCGAAGGCCAATTCGCGAAGCAAATCTTGGTCATTGTTTTGAAGGGGAAGATCCGATCCATCAATCTAAAAAGCGCCAGAGCTGAGCCGTTGATTAGAGGGCCTAATCTTAGATCGCAAGATCAATGGTCACACCAAATTGTGGGGTTAGAAGGTGCGCACATTTTAAAATCTCAAGGGCGTGCCACAATCGAAACCATGATTTTTTAGAAAGGGACATATGGTGGTTCATGGCGAATTGCGGGGGCAAAAGCGGTTTTCTTTTAGACCACCCTTGGTCCTGCCCGCAATCGGGAAATTGCATAGGGTCATGGCCCTAGGTCACATTGAAGATGGAGCAATGGAGAGGAGCTGTGCCAAAGACCGAAAGAGTCCGTATTGGTCACATTGAAGATTTTCTTGGCCTCGAGACATCAGGATTGACTCGAAAAATTCGTATGGCACCTCCTGGAAACATTCATGAGTGTGAGGCCCTATCCTGATCCTAATGGAAAGCGTTGCAGAGCACAGTCATGAAGGCACGCTGACGATTTGAAGCTTCATTATGGGAAATTTTCCTTTAAAGCACATAACTGTGCCTGGCTCGCGTATGACATGAGAAAACCTACACAATTTGATAGAGTAGGTGCCGACTGAAGGATTTGAAGGCAATGGTCCGATCACACTCTTAGTGGTTGCATCATTGTTGGGTATTTATAGAAAGTTTTTATATTTTGTTAAGGTCGATGGTTGAGCAGTGCTCCCGTATTGTAAACTTTTGATGAAGAACTCTGGTTCTCTGGTTATGTATTTTGATCTGAGACTTCTTGTTTAATGAATGTCAACTTTTTTTTCATCCTATTTTCCTTTGATACTGAAGTGTCCATGATTGAAGGATTCACATGGATTATTTTGACTATATTGTAATGTATGTTTGATTGTAGTGTTGTTATTTATGTTCTTCATTTTCCTGAAGTTTTGAATCCAACAAGATCTTGTATTTGAAGCTTTTCCTCCTTAGGTTGCTGGAAGACCTGATGTCTATGGCAGACCTCTACACTCTCCTCACCAAAGTCTTCCCTCTATTCACCCTTACTCCAACTTACCGACTGAAGTTAATTAAGACCTCACTTGCATGTGCATACCAGTCCAGTTTTATGAGTTAAAATGATATCATCTTGAGTCTGCGCCCATTTGACCTCTTTAAAACCAACCTGTGACATAAAAATTTGATGGGTACTGGGCTTACCTCCAACACAATCTGGAGGTGACTTCTAGTGCTAACAGACATAACCAAAATAGTGAACATGTTCTTACATGGCACCAAAGTACGTCAAGAACCACCAGCTAAAACTATATCACCTTGTTCTATAATTGGTTCTTAATTTTGTTTTGACAATCCAATGATAAATAATTTAAAAATAACTTTATTTATCATTAATTACTCAACACTTAGTATAATAATTTTAAAATAAAAATCGGTTATCCACCTGTTGTTTCCTTCATTGCATACAATACAATATTAAAATAATGGTAGTGAATGAGTAGCGAATGGCCATTAATTTCATGCATATTTCTCTTTAGCACAAGCTTTGAATCATGCCTTACTTGACAGTAGTACACAAACTTGGAAATAATGTATTTTTGAACGAATATATGCACAGATCTAGAAGTTGAAATAACCAATACCTCCATCAACATGCAGTGCTTCCATTGGTTGCAAGGGGTTGAGAAATATAGCTCAAAACAGACTTCAGAAGGATATATTTGAGTAATATTGACTCAGATCTGCAGATCTGAGTAAGGGGTAGCATCTCCGATCAACCACTCGATGTTCATGAATACTATATCAGTTTGAAATCCAAGTTTGGATTTTTTTTTTACCGTCTAAGAACAAAGATGCAATATGGATCATAGATTTGCTTGGTGTGCTTCAAATCACAGTGGCAACTCTTCTTGACTGGCGCAAGGCTCCTTTATCCGTAGAGAAATTCACTCACACAAAAAAATCATCAAACAAATTCAATACTCTATAACAAACAAATTCAACATTCTATATTTTGGGCCCTTTCGTGAGGAAGTTACCCAAAGCTCCTAGCTCTAGCTTTGATACTAAATTGGAGAACCAAATTGCACACACAAAATCTATATATATTTTATTGTTTAATCAACATATTTTATACATGAAGTTCCCTCAAAAAAATAACAAACTTATGAGGAAATCACTCAACCATACACACATAAATAGGATCTGATAGTTGGAGAAGATCTCTCACAACTAACTAGATCTAACAAATCCAAACCAATATTTAAGCATTAATTCTAACAAACCTAAATGCAAACTGCTCATAAATTCCAATTGCGATGGTTAAATATAGACATTGAGATCTATATGTTATTTCTAAGAAAATCCCAAATGACCAAAACCCATCTTCAACACACATATAGCTATAAATTTCAATACCCAGGTCTATTTGTGTGCAACCCCCATCAAAGAAAAGACAATATAACAACATTGGTAGGTCTTGAGTTCTATACCTATCATGAGAAGAATTTCAAAATAAAACACAAGTCTCATGTTGGCATCACAAAGGCACACACACGAATAATAAATCATAGAAGTATTGTGAAGCCTATTTGTTGCAAGTTCAACTTGCATTCATTGAATTGTTCTTCTAAATCGACAAAAAAATAAAGAGTTTAAGAGTTTACATGTAGAGGGGAATGGAAATATTTTTACAGGAGAAATCCACTAGTTATATCCCAAGCCCAAACAAAGAGAAAGAAAATTACAAGAATTTATAATAAGTTGAGCATTAGTGAACACCCACATCATATAAAATCAAGAGTTGGTTGTTCAAGTAGCTAGGGAAGGTATAGTTCTTCCAAAAAATGATAGACCATTTCCATTATCAAGAATGTAGACTAAAAGAAGGGTTGTCATTAGCCCTCATTACGATGCCACAAAGCCTATGATAAGAAACAATGAAGGTACATTCCTCTCTTTAAGATTGACAAGGTTTCCTGAGAATTAAAATATGAACAACAATATTTCATTACATTGCAAGGTTTCCTTGTAAGCCCCTCCTATCCACATTTTAGGTACCTTCAATAGTGGAGGTAGTCGCAGACGTCGATGCAAATGTTTTGGTTTCAAGGTTAGATATATCAAAATAGAGGGAGGGTTTGATAGAGTTAGTCTCTTTTTGGCGGGAATCAAACAAATCTTGTAACTATTGTCCCTAAGGCTTCTAGATGTCCAATTATAGTAGTTATCATGTCAGGAGGTGGTATTGATGTAAATTTTTCAAAGTGTTCAAACAAAATTTCAATATTTTGTGGGTTGGATATCTTGGACATTGTAGGTTAGATATCCTAGGCATGGGGGAGGAGATTCTATAGCCCAAATAATCTTTGGAACACATAATTCAAGTAGGACATGGATTTAATCTATACACAATTTATGAGTAATGCTTGTTTGTGAACAAAAAAATAAATATGTTTTAGTAGTTTGAAGTTAGCATGTTAGTACCTTTATACATTGTATTTTTTTTTCTTTCTAAATGTATTTATTTGATAACTTTGGAATTGGTGAAAGAAAATTATAGTGAAATTTTTTAAATCAACGTAGGTGGTCATCTTCTAATGACTTGGTATCCTAAGAAATACATGGAGAACATGAACATGGAAAACTATCACATGCGATCAAATGGTTCACGTGGCTATCCAGGTAAAATGTATAGATTTTACAAGGGTGGTACAGTCTATCCCTTTGGTTATGCACTCAATTACAAGAATTTTTCATATCACATAAGATACTAGTCTCCATGATCAACCCTAAATGTGGCTTTTACTAGGAACTAGAAATGTTACTATGTGTTTTAAGTTGTAGATCATTCATCTACTTATCCATCCACCCACTTCGATGATTCACTAGAAATATTCAAGGTGATATGTATTGATATTGATGTTGAAGTGAAGAAAACATGGAATAGAGATGGTAGTGAACTCATTTCACTCCACTTCGAGCCTCCTCTAAGTCCAAGTGGAGCCCCACAAAACACCTAGCATCATTCATAAGAGTGTCCGTCTAGACCCAAACCAATGAAACTATTTCAATGAAATTAGTGCAAGTGATAGTTTGAGCATAGTCAACAATGCATCCTATCAATTAATAGTAGCACGCTAGCACATATTTCTCTTGGAGAAAACAATTTCAATTCCTCTTAATGTCTTTCTTTTTATTGACCTCCATATTTAGTTTATGGAAAATCAATTCCCACTACCTTCAATTTTGTATTATTCGATGCAAAATGCATTTTCACCAACTTCAATTTTTGAGTAATATGCTTATCAAATCAAAAGATCCATGTTAGCTAGGGAGTTATCCTTGCATCAATGAGCTAGTGAGATATTGACCTCCATATTCAATTTATGGAAAACCAATTCCCACTATCTTCAATTTTGTATTATTTGATGCAAAACACATTGTCCCCAACTTCAATTTTTGAGTAGTATGCTTATCAACTTGAAAGGACCATGTTAGCAAGGAATCCATCCTTACATTAGTGAGCTACATTGGTGAGGGGGTAGTGATTTCCTAGATCAAAGACAAGGTTGGTATAGTATATTTTTGCTTCTAATGGCTTTGGTATATTCAAGGATTTATTTATTTTTGTTAATAAAAGATTCAAGATTTTCAAAATGACAATGTGTGTGAAGTTCAAAGGATTGTAGCCATTGGTTATGAACATATTGAAATAGGTACCTAAATTTATTTAGAAAATAGTGAAGATAATAACCATATTTTGTTATAGAGATTCGGATATATATTTGATAACAAATCTGAACTTCCATACAAATAATTTTTCAATATTAAAGTTATCTAATCATTTTTCATGAATAAAGTTATCTTAGGATTGCAATGAGTATGGAATTGAATCTTCAAAGTTATCTTAAAGTTTGTTGTACTGTGGTGGATAGTTATTATAAGTTTCATATGAATAGTTGTTATAAGTTTCATACTTTCTCAAGTTGAGTTGCATACCATTTTGAATAGGTCATCGTATTTGAAATCCAACTTCTTGGAATTATCTTTTGTCTGCTACTTTTCAAGAAATTGTGAACATGTAAATGGGTTCTATGTTGCCTAGATCTCAACTTGTTGAGGGAAAAATGGCACTGCATCATATAGTATATTTCAAGACCAAGTTTGATATACAATTCCATATCCTAATGGAGTTATGAACAACCGCCCCTTGTATTTGATCTTATTAAAGAAAAACTACCATTAGCAAAGGTAGAGGCAGACAGTCTTGAATCTCCAATTAATTCGTAATCATTCAAGACTCCAACCACAATGAAATGAAAACCCTTGTTAATACATAGATTATTGAGCGATATACATGTGGAAAGTGAAAATAACCCAATGGAATAAAATCATGGAAAAGAAAGTGAACAATTCTTGTTATATATCTCTACCAATTTGTTCTTGGGTGGTGGGTGGGTGACAAGCAAAAGATAGATATGAAAAGTATCTCACCATCTTGCCTCATGAATACCCACTGACAAGAATTTAGTTTGCTTCCACTTGACAAAGCATAAGTGTTTTGAAAAGGCGATATTACCAACAATATTAGGTAATGAAGCATTGGGTAATGATTTAATGCAAATGATATTACCAACAATATTGCAACCACCCTACAATAAGACCTCAAACTTAACAATAAATAATATACAAGAAAAAAATTGATTTATATCAATGAGGATGATATGAGGTAAGGAGAGTTGAAATTGTTCCCAAAAATTCTCTGGAGGGCCAGTAGATATGGTCCAACCCCAAAATTTTCCCTTTTGGTGGCATGTTTGAACCACAAAAGTAAACATTCATGGGCTCTATCCTACTCAAATATGAGATTATCACTATTATTAGGGAAATGGCTTATGATGTGTTTGATTTTAGTGCATGAGCGAAAGATATGGCTAGGGATAGGGTGATGGTACCAGGTGATGCATACATTATTAATGTTAACTACTGGGTGGGAAACCATATGGATAATTGTGTCGATCCATATTTGGAGGATTTATGGGAATCATCCCAAAGGTTCCATGAGTATAGGGGTTTAATGCAGATATATTATTTCACCAAAGAAACATTTACTCTAGAAGAGAATTATAGAGACCTCAAACCTCTATTCTATAACTTAGACAGAATAATTGAATGGTGCACAGAGTTAGGCTTCGTTGGAGATCAATTGGATCTGAACCACATGTACAACTCTTCAATCTCAGTCTTAGAAAAATTAGGGTTTTAATAATTGGAGGGTGGGAGGAAACAAAAGTAAAGAAAATGTGTAAATATAATTAGAAACCTATCAAATTGTTCCTAAGTGAGAAGACAAAGCTAAATGATATTTTAGGGATGAAGGACCTAGTGCTTATAGGTCATTTTCCAAGCAGAAGATTGAGATATTAAACTTTGAAGGTATGGACCAAATCAATATTTGAACCCATTATAGGTTACATTCCCAATGCGTTATTATTGGTAAGAGGGTGGATGGCCTGGACCTTACGAACACTGAGAAATGTTGAAAATTTCTTGCATAAAAGGTGGAAATGGGGAGAACAATCACTCTTTATCAAGAAATGACATCCACATTTCAATGTAAGATCTATTAGGTTAGATATCGTGTTGGTATGGGTAAGGATACTAGGGCTATCATTGATTATGTGGCCAGAATGAGTATTTGAGGAAATTGGGAATGCACTTGACACCTTTTATGAATATCTTTCAAAGAAACTGATTACCTAGGTATATCATGTATCCTTGTTGGAATAGACATAAATAAAGGGTTTGCCAAAACAATGAATATAAGGAGGGGTTTGAAAAATTTTCACCTTAATATAGAATACGAAGGTATTCCTTTCAGGTGTGTCCATTTTCATTATTATGGACACTTAACAACTAAATTCTCCCTCACTAGTCAAAAAAATATTTGGACAATGAAGACAAACTCAGGAGATGGAAATGATGTCCTGGCAAGAAGGAATACAAATTTGAGGATGATGGAGAATCAAAGGGAAAATGAGATTTTTGAATTTCCAAAAGAATCTTCTTTGCTAGCAGTATCTCAGTCCTTGAACACTAGATATATTAATGAACCATTTATGGATGCTTACAATACCAGAAAGGAAGATTCTCTTATTCCAGGTAAGTATACAAAGTCTCCTTCTTTGGATAAAATGAAATCCTCTGAAAAATCTGATTTTTGGGTCATTGGGTTTGAATTATGAAATTAAAATCTCTGAACATTTGAATGAGTTTCTACACAGCCTCTCTAGAATTAAAATTATAACCCCCTCCTCGTATCCATGTTCCTAGGGTAGAATAGGGCCTAGTAGAAGGGACCTCATGTATAAAGTCATCAACCATCTTTGTCATAAATACAAAAGTTTCAGATACCCATGGAAACCCACCTACTATCAAAATCTTAAAGTATAATATCATATTGAGGAACAAAGTAACTATTGATTTCCTAGGGAAAGTGGAAGGGGGTTTGGGTCACTTAGAAATAGAGAAAAAATCCCCACACATAGGAAGGAATTATTTTATGTCTTTGACACAAAAAGAAGCTTCCTCGGGAATCAAATGTGGAAAACAATGATCCTTAATTGGGGATCTTGGATAAAATGGACCTAAAGAGGGTTTAAAATGATTTTAATGACCATATATTGTCTAGGGTTGTCCAACCCCTCAAAATAACTGACCCTAAAAATATTGGTAGGGCCTTCTAATCTCTCTATCATTTTGCTGCAAGAAATTATGACTAATGGGGAGAAAAATACTCATGAACTATAAAAAAAAAATAGCAATTGGTAATTTAGATATATTGATGCAATAGGGAGGTTGGAGGGAACATTACTAGGTGGAAGAAATGTTCGTTTACGCTTTCTTATATCTCCTAGGATTTTACTTTAGGTCTAGGGACTATTATGTTCTCCCTAGATCTTGGAAAAGAAATTACTATCCTAAATGTATATGGACCTTACATGGAAAATGTGGAGTATTGGGACAAGTTCTTCCATAAATATTGGTTTCTCACTAGTTTAGTGGTAGTGGGAACAGATCTAAACTTCACTCTAGGAGCCTCATAAAGTTGGGGACCCACTGCACATGAGGACTATCTTTTTGGTTACATTTTGAAAAAAACTAGAAGTAGGATTACTAGATGTGGAACCAACTAAATTGACCCAAACCTAGATAAATAAAAGAATGGGAGAGGCTTCTCGCAGGGGTGTAGACCGATTGGCAAGTGTCGTGTAAATGGAAGGAAATATGTAAACACATGTCTCAAGGTCGATTCTCACCCCGATTTACCCGGAGGGCGTGCTTGCGGGCTGTGCGTTCCTCCCTAGGGGTTATAAAGCAAACGAAAAGATTCGACCCTATGTCACGCGAGTACGATACTGCCGTTGTTACCGATTCCCTTAGTTACAAAAAAAAAAAGAAGAATGGGAGAGGCTCGTATAACAAAGAGACATGACCAATTCTATATTTTTGAAGTGTTCCTTGACGGAGTAACTAGAATCAAATAATGGGTCTTCTCATGAGGAGATTCTAACCATAATCCAATGATGTTGGGAATAGGCCCTACCCAAGAGAAATCTACCAACCCTCTCAGATTGAATCCAAAATGGATGAAGGAAGAGGAGTTGATAAAAAATATAAATTAAGAGGTATGGTTCCTTATGATGGAGACTTCAGAGAATCTTCTCCCATACAATTCCATCAAAAATTGAAAAAATACAAAAATATAGCTATGCAATGGGAAAAGGATAAAAACCAAAAAGATGAAAAAACACTTAGGGAAGTGGAGGAAGTTTTGGAAGTACACTATAGTAGTGTAGGTTTCGGTTAGATTAGAAAATAGAGGTAAAAATTCTTGAGGAAAAATAGAGGAAATCACTCTAAAAAGAGAAGGAATGGAAGCTAAAAGTCACAACATTATGGCTTCGTGTAGCAGATGACAACACCAAGATTTTTCATAGATATGAAAACTATAGTAAAACCATTAACTTGATAAAATAAAAAGGGAAGATGGTTCATGGGAAAAAAAAATCAAGGAGATAGCAAAAGAAAGGGTGGATTAATTTTCATCTCTTTTTAATGAGGACTCTCAAGCCACCATAGCAGAGGTAATTTTTTTTATCAAATTCCTTTCCAAGCTTTGTTAATGCCAAGAGAAATCAATCTTTGATGGAGGAATTTGGCAAAGAAGAATTTCTTATAGTTTTTTAGAGTTTCCAAAAACACAAAATTCCTAGGCCAAATGGCCTTCCTGTTGAATTCTTTCTTGGGTGTTTTGAGTTTGTTGGAGAAGATTTAAGAACAATGGTTGAGGTAGCTAGAACAATAGGAAATATTCTTGGATATTTCAACACAAATTTTCTTGTGATGATTCCAAAGGATGAAAATATGACATCCTTTAGAAAATTTAGACCAATTTTGATGCAGGAGCATCCTACCTCCAAAATGAAGCATGTTTTACTAGACGTCAGGGGTCTCGAATTATTTGTATTTTCCTATGTTTTGTTTCAATTCTAGAATAATTCCATAGGATAGGGTTGTTGGGTTGAAATGATTGAATGTAGTTGAATTTGCCTTATTAAGCAAATCTCGAGATCTTGGGTGAGTTAGAGAGATCATATAAGTAATTTAGAGATTCTAGAGATTCTTTGAGGATTTTGTGGATCTGAACCAATTTTGGTTTAGGATCCTTTTGTACAATTAAAGTGTAATCCTATGGGAATTAGAGAAAAGAGAGAGAAAGGATAGAGAGGTCAAGTATGGCTAAAGACCAAGAGGAAGGAAAAATTAATGTAAATCATGCCAGAGAGGTGAGAAGGTCTTGTATAACTAATATACAGATTCATTAATAGAGTCATCGTTGTGTTTATGGGCTCTCTGTGTAAATGTGAAATCAAACATCTTCCGATTGAATTGATGTTTGTGATTCTAGACTCAATTGGACTCGACTAAGTCGTGTATGTGTAGGTTCTACAAGCATGAATGCATTGGAGAAGGAATCGAATCAAATTCCTTAAGAACTAGTGCAAAAAACCCTCTTTACCAGTCATAAGAGTTGAGGACCATTAATCGTTGATCAAGATTAGAGATCAACGATCTTGATTAATCGTTGAATAATTAGGGGAAGTGATCATATGGAAGATGAAGAGCTATATCTGAGTCATCATATCTTAATCGGGGTTCATAGTGATCGTAGATCCTTATCGAATCGGGAGCATGCCATATAAGTTAAGTGGAGAGACTATGATATTCCAGTTTCCAATAGACCGGACCAGCCGATATAGTAGCTCATGATTGGGTAAGCCAGTGACCATTGGATTAGGATAGGGAGTATACATGAGTGAAGTCTTTGAAATCTATAACCCAGTGTCGGATACACATGGTGATCATCCATTCCAGAGGAAGATCAATGATGATCTAAGGCACAATACAAGCATGGGGGAAAATAGATCTGGTCATCCATTCTAGAACTAGATCAACATAGCACAACTATATTGGAAGTACAAAGGTGAGAGAAAGTTAAGGGAGAGGCAATCCACGACTTTGAAATAGTGGTGAACAGATCGACGGTGGAGATCTACATGAATAATTATATCAACGGTTGAGATCATATCAAATCTCATCCATTGAGACAAAATGAAAAGGGTGAAGTTCAACCCTTCTGACAATATGATCCTGAAATACATCAACACATGTATGCAACCACTCATAGGGTGACACATGGCCCATTCAACATATGCCACATTTTTGGGTATGTTGTGTTCGTTTCGTTTCTTGGGTGAGAAAAACAAGGGCACTTACAAATCTAGTTGGGCCTGCTAGATAAGACATAGGTTAGTGCACGAGTTAGATAATCCAAGAACATGAAATAAACAAACAAATAGACTAAAAACAACCAAGGAAATAAAACTAAAATTCATAAGAAACTTTTGAACCAAAATCAATCAACCAAATGACCAAGATTATGCCACCAATGGATAATTATATTAGTGGGAAAACACTGTAGAGAAAGGAGGACTTATGGATCCCCTCTTCCTCCTTGGGAGGGCTCTTGAGTTCCCTATGTTGAAACATATATTAAATTTTTTATCTTCAAAACTAAAACCTTCCTTTTTCGGGTTTTGGCTTTTCACGAAGCATAACCCTCACTATCATTTCCAAAAGGCCGGTATCGAAATCCTGACAAGCTTTATTCTTTAAATAATAAAAGGGAAAAAACCAAAAGTGTTATAAGAGTCCCAACGTGCTTTTTGTAAAGTTATTTTTTAAATCACGAAAAGCTTAAACCCTAAAGGAGTTAAGACTAACCGTTAAAAGTTTTTCGGGGTTCAGAGTTTACTGAGAACATATGTTTTAATGCATTTCCAATCGTGGAATCCCGATCCCCGATTTCCCGAAATATGGAAGTTACTAATTATTAAAGACTACGTTAATCGTATCGCAATTTTGGAAATCTTGATTCAACGTTGACATACCTCTTGTCAACACGATCCCCGAAATCCCAAAACATGAAGTCCCGACTCATAATCTGTGTTTAAACTGAATTAATCCTTTTTTGGAAGTTAGCCCTTAATCTTGATTAATTAATTAACTAATACGAAAATTTAAAGCTTAAGTTAATCATTTCACAATTTCTAAAATCTTGATTCAACGATGACATACCTTTTGTCAACACGATCCCCGAAACCTCGAAATAATCAAAGTGGGTTTAATACTGATTAATTAATTTACTAAAACAAAATTAAGTCCTAATTTAAACTTGTCGCGATTTCGCAATTTCAGAAATCGGGATTCAACGATAACATACCTCTTGTCAACACGATCCCCGAAATCCCGAAACGCGAAGTCTCGACTCTTAATCTCTGTTTAGTCTAAATTAACTCTGTTTTGGAAGCATGATTATTGACAATCAAACTTTTTAGGTTTGTTCACGTTTCGGTTTCCGATCGAATGAAATTTTCTGAATTTTGAATTCAAAAGTGCCAAAATACGACCACTTTAATAAAGGATAACTGATGATATGTGACACTAATGCGTATCTTAGTAAATATCCACTGCATTCAATGTATTGAAATCTTGTCAGTTGCGTCAGTACCTGCATCGTTAAATGAATTAAAAGAGAGTTTAAAGGTCTGTGTTTCGCAACATATTATGTTTCATACTATTTAGCGTAAGACGCATTCAACTGAGCTCATACACTCCTTTTCTATGACAAGTTTTCCATCTAACTTAAAGTCATGGCACCAAAGAAAGCATCGAAGAAGAGTGAAGATAAAGAGGAATGAGATATCATATTTGACACTACGCCACACGCTATCGACTCAATTAAATCCTGGTCACAAATCTCTGAATTTCTGGAATACGAAATCAAGAATTCTCCTACTGATTCCGAGAATCACTTTCGGGATATAGAAAAATCAGAGCTTCATAAGATCCCTACGCGCCCTCGACTTATGGTGTATAATGACATGATCAATTGGGCCTTGGAGAAGGTCGATATCCTGACAAGAAGCATTTTAAACGATTAAGGGGTCGTTATCAGCTCATTCAGGCCAGAGCATATACAAGTAATGTATAAAATCTCACCAAATCCTAAGTACACTTATAATGCCGAGTTTTTAGCTGAATTTCAAAGGAAAGAGTGTATCGAGGTAGACCGAACTTATCCCGATTTAATCGGAGAATGGTGGAGATGTCCATCGAAATTTAGGGCTGATAATCATGGAGTTTATGCCACAACATCTTTGAACAAATACATGGTCTATGTAGCCATTATGCTGTGTAGACTTTTCAGGAAAAAGAATCCCTACCATTTTCCTGCAGAATGGGTGCCCTTTTTGGAAGAAGCTTCAAAAGGATACACTTTTAATTGGAGTAAGATTTTGTCTGATAACCTGGCTCAAGAGGTTTCAAATTACAAAGTTGCAAGATCTAAAGGTCAGCCAGTGGCCTTTTACATGTCAACGTACATTATGGACGCAATTTGCTTTGTGACTCCTTTTCCCCTAATGAATTGGAGTTGGAACATAACCTGCCCTGAACCCATTCAAAAGTATCACTCTGTGCTATGGGAAGAAAATACTAAGAATGCCTTTTATGAAATTTGTCATTTCATAGTAATTCCAATGCATAAAATGTTTTATGGCTGTGAACCCCCTCGCATTTCTGAGCCAGTCTCAGAAAATCTCAAAGCAATAGCCAACTAGTTTGTTGATGAAAACTTCTCTTACATTAGGGTTTATGGGTGCTCAATCCCCCCTCACGCACTTTTGAAATTCCTCCTGGACAGACTGGTATTAAGGGAGGTAGCACATCAAATAGTGAAAGGTGGTATTGGAATAGAGCTAAAGGTAGCTCAAAAGAAATCCTGGCCAATCTTCCCTGTGTATGTCGGGAAATTTTCATTACTAAACCTAGGCCATTCTAAAGTGGAGGCTGAAGCACTAGAAGAAATAAAACTGGTAGATATTGAGCACAGAAATCATGACCCTTATCAATTAGTAAGAAGACATTTGATGCACTATAATATGAAAGCTTATGAGCATGAAAAATATGTTTATGATGATATATTCAAGGAGGTTAAAACTTATAAGGAGGTATTGAATAGGGTACGAGCCTTATCACCTGACTTACAGACTGGTTTCATGTCCTTCCAAAGTCACAGGCGAAGTTGTTTGCCAAAAATTTTGCAGGGTGAATCCACGACCCCTTCTCCAGAGTAGGAAGGGCCTCCCCTAAGCTTTGAAACAAATGTACAGGATAAAACAAATACAAAGGGAAAAATGAAGGAGAGTGAAATGCATTCACAAGAAACAGAAGTCCCTCAGACAGAAAAATCAGAGGCAGGGAAAGGAAAGAAGTTGGAAACACCCTCATAAATCCCTAAGAGTTTTCCCAAAAAAGTAGGAGGAACAACATCGACAGAACTTGGAAGTCCCATTACTTCTTTGACTCCATTGCAGTCTACTTATGGAAACCCCCACGAGGGAGCTCTATACCTTAGTGATATTGAGCCTATTTCTAGGGATGAGATTCCTTCATCCGATTATTTTTTCAGTAAAAAGAGAAAGGTTGTCCTAAAACAGGAAATGCATCCAAGAGGAGATATGATGATTAAAAAGCACAAGATCATTATAGATGGACAAAAACTTAAAGAGGGGGAATTCACTACAGAGATAGCAGGCACAATGGGAGCCTTAGCATCGACAAATTTGTACTCTGTGGGCAATTTAACAACTATGTTGCAACAGAAAGATCAAATGATGTCTTAGCTACAAAGTCAATTAAAAGAGACCGAAAGAAGTATCAGTAGGGAGATAGACCAAGGTCCAGAATGAGCCAGAATCAATGACATCCAAGAGATTAAGAAACTGAAAGCAAGCTTAGATGAAGCAAACCTGAAGATACAGGTCAGCCAAGCACAAGTCCTATAGCAACAGGAAATGAATAAACAATTACAGAACAAGATGAGTTCAATCCAAAATCAAGTGGTAGAAATGGAAGCTTTTCAAGCCTAGGCTTTGGAAATTCATGCAAAAATAGAAAAAGAGCAACATGGATTGATCTCTAAGCTAGAAATTATTCAAAATTACTTTCAGGAGACAAGCAGATCCTTGGAGAATATTCTCCTAAAGGAAAGAGAGACAAAAGTAGCCAGAACCACTTTTCAAAAGGCAGTGAATCTTTCAACAAAAGAGGAAATCGGAAAGACTCACAAGTTATCTATTTCAGAATAGATCAAAGGGGATATAATACTCAAGGTTTGGGAGGCAAGCCTCGCTGAAAACAAAAAAATAGCCAAGGAGGTTAATGATGATTTCCAAGCAATTTTTGATCTTCTAGATAAGGATTCGTTGAACTTTGGAAGAGACAATTGTCCTGGATTATTAGGTGAAATTAACATTGGTAACCATCAGTTAAGATTCAAGGAGGAGCTGAAAGAAATTCAGGTAGAGATCTCATAGATAAAAGTAATTGATGTTACACAGATTAACAGGTGGATGGTGAGGCCTAATTTAAAGTTACAAACCATTGAGTTTACAGGAAAGATAGTTGACGACCGTCTACCAGGACTACAGAGAAAATTCTTCCTATTCGAGGCGAAAGATATTCCAAAGGCTCCTAGAGTGTTGGTGCACCTCCCGGGAAAATGTATTGATTGTCTCAAAAAAGAAGAAGCAGTTTCATCATCAAAGATTTAAAGTATTATTTTGAAAATTTCATCATCGAAATTAATCAAAGAAGATAAATATAGAAATAGAAACGGTTCACTATTTCATATTTAGGTAACCGTTAGTCTTCAGAAATTAGTTAATCACCAACAGAAAAAATGTTGGGTGATCATGTATAAATATAATTTGACAAGACTGAGAAAAGGATTTTGTTTTTTGGGAGCCGATTGTATTAGAATTTTTCCGATTTATAATAATATAGATGATGCAGATGAGATTCCGAATTCTGTCACCTTGAAGCTATGTGTTCCTTCACTCTATTTTCAATATCTTTCAATATCTTTTATTCCATGTCCTTCTAATGAATGATCAACTATAGTTTAATTCAAAATTCTACTGTAGTTTGAATTTATTTGATTATCTAATCATTTATAGTTTTTCCTCTGTGATTGCTATCAGCAGTTTCAAGACCTATAGGTCTGTTGGATGGTTATATCTTATAATTCATTAGAAATTTTGTTTTTCTTCCCTTCCTCTGTTATGTTATGAGATTCTTTCAAGATTAAAGCCTCATATTCTCCAACAGTGTTTCTTTGTGTTTATTTCAATATTCTCAAATTACTTCGAATACAGGAAATGGCCTTTACTGTTATTATGTTATTATTTTGAGTTCCAAAATTCCTTTTCTATTTCGTCCCACAAAACTAAAGCAACAAAATTTCTAAAACTTTTTATAATTTAATAAAATTTTAATCCTCATGACTGTCCCAAGTAATAGACAACCTAACATAGAACCCGGCCTATAGGATCAAACTAGTATTGCTTTGAACTTATTTAATACTATCTTGCAAACAAAAACTACTCAAGTTGAATTAGAACGTTCATGGGTAGTTATTGAGAGAGAAATCAACATCCAAGAACAATGGGAAGCTAGATAGAGACAGTGGAGAAACGAACTCTGATTTACCCTTCGTAATTGATTCTTACTCCTTAATTCTCTTTATTTTTTTTGGATGCCTTGACGGTATACTTTAGAGCCTTAAAGTATAAACTCAGGAACAACACCCTATTTGAGAGCTCTTCTTACAATGATAAACAAGAAATAAAATGGTGAAGAAATCCAAGCCTATTCCCTCAAGAGGTGAGTGGAATAGCTTATTGAAATGTTGCTAGAATGCTCCAAGAAGAAAAGAGGTTTCTTGAGGGAGGATTGAGGCAGCATAACAATACTATGAAATTATTAAATTCTTAGTGCACACATGACCTCCATTTATAGCATGTCTTTGAGGCAATATCCAACTGGTCTTTAATGTGAACAAGGGGCCTTTTAGGGCACCCTTGGGTCTTTAACCAGCCCCCCATTCGGATTCATCTCGGATTTGAGGGTCAAATCAAGTTGGGATCTGGTCCATAAGTGGGTGAGGGGCTGAAAAGAACCATAAATGCGTCGTTCATAGGAGTGCGTGACATTTCTTGTACATAGTCGTGCATATGGCACATTGTGCACTTTATGGGATTCTTTGGCCCGTGCACTGTGCGTGCGCTTCCTTTAGTGTTTCAACGCATGTCAATTTTTGTCAAGTTGTATAGTTTTTGCCTCTTGGAAATGCATTTTTGGTGCTGCAAGTGAACTAATAGGTGTTTGGCAGTGTTGTATTTCTATAACCATTTGCATGAAATGTTTTAGACGAAATTTCAGTGATAACAGATGCCCCTTGATGTGTGAGGTTAGGAGGATACATATAGCTGAAATACATCAATGTTTCTTCTACTGAGAGTACCATTGTAATGAAGAGTGTTGATAAGAACTACAAGAGCGATCCTGTCAAAGGGAGAGGGGAAAATGTGGGACCCAACCCTTTCTCTAGGGAGAGAAAATAAAATATGTATACAAATGAGGCGGGCATGCCCCATGCTTGTGTCATGTAACTCAAATTGTAAGATAGTAACTGAGGTTGTATGTTGATGTAGATAATTGAAGCTCCCTTTGGGGTGGTTTGGTAACAACAAATGACAATTTTGATGGTGAACATACTCTGAATAGAGGCAAGGACACTTGTAAAAAGTGGCGATTCCTCATAGGCATTGATGGCCTAACAATTTCATAGGTCTTCGGATGGTATAAAACAACTGCAATAGTCGCATAGTAAGACCCACCGTAACATGAGATTTTGGTGAAGTCGAATGTTATGGGGGTCAACGACAGCAGAGAGAAATGATTGTTCTCTCTGTGTCGTCTGAGACTCCTCATTGTAAAGAGAATGAGAGTCAATATATTATCGCCCTTCTGGAAATTGTGTTGATGTCGACAAAAATGGAGACGTGACTCCAAGAAGCAAAGGGAATCATGAAATCCACTAAATAAGATCAGGAACTGATAGGGAACATGAACGAAGTGAAGATGCGGTGAGACTCAAGATTTCCCTTGGTTGGGGGTATGTTTGAATGATTATTTGTAGCAACCGTGAAACTGTATCTAGCATCAGGGGACGACTAGACATGGGGTTAAATTGTGCCAGAGGCATGACAAAGTGGACAAAATCAAAGATCATGGGTACCTGGACTGTGGGATACTTGGGGTTTATGGACGATGTCAATCATGAGTAGAGGATAGTGAATGCCCCAACCAAGGGTGACATGGGTTTCTTTTCCAGAAAAAGAAGGTTGCCAAGGGTGACAACAAAAAGCTATGTAAATGTTGGAAACAAAGGATTTTTACAATTACCAAATAAATAAAGAATAATTGGGGATGAGTGTACAGATACAGAAATAGGTGCC
>JASDQU010306844.1:65230-102368 GCA_032191745.1 Picea mariana | reverse complement strand
ACTTGATTTTGTTGGTATTTTTGATAAATGACGATTGCTAACCAAGGGTTTCTATGTGAATGCAGGTGAGAAGTTCATCATACCATTCCATTAGAGGGAGTGAGACTGGGAGTGCCTACGGGAGGTGGTGAGAGAGGACTCGGGTGTTCAGAGACACTTGGAAACCTATGGGCTTCTCAATTTCTTCAACTGCCCATTGATACGGTCACAGGAGTACCTGCTCCAGTACTTGGTATCGATGTGGAGCACTGATCTGCAGTGATTTGTGGTGAGGGAACAATAACTGGCATTTTCAACTATTGAGGATGTTTATTTTTTGACGGGGCTCCCCTTTCGGAGAATGGCCCTACCTGTTGACCCCGAGCTGCCAGGGGATGTGCAGTTGATAGACCTAGCAGGAGATTACTGTTTGGGGCTGAACCTGATGTCGGGTTCGATTTTCTGAATTGAGGCAATGGATGAGCTCTTGCATCAGTGCATCACTACTATGATTGTGAGGATATATGGATACTTAGCTACTCAGTGGATCAGTGGTGGTCAGCTGAGGATTATGTAGAGGGTCCTCAATGGGGAAATTTTCTCCTGGGGCTTGATGTTGCATGCCAATATGATGGGGCAACTTCACTAGTGTCGGACCACTGACTCCAGTGATTTTTATTTTGGATTGATCTTGGTAGCATGGTTCTTAGAGAGGGTGCCCATGTTGTGCCCTCGGGTTTTGCTGTCGCCTGCAGGAGCCACAATTGATGCAGTGGGATCAGATTTTGGTATGGCATAGAGGGGGGGAGGGTGGTCACTATTTTACGGCCACGTCGACACGTGTGTGGCGTGTCATGCCACATATTATCCTGTGATTCCCGTATGGTGGGATGGACTTCTAGCATGACCCATACATGGTTTTGCCTCTAGGAGAGGTGTGGGACCAGAGAGGTATGTTTGTTTATATATGATATATGATTTTGATAGTGTATCATATGTTGATATGTATATGGATGCTGACTCTATCTGTGTTTTTTTGTTTGCAGATGTGGGGCCGCAAGGCCGAGAAGTAGAGATGGTTAAGGAGTCGACGCATCAGGGGCTAGTGAGACCATCACGAGTGGGAGAGTGATGCCAGAGGGATGAGGCTAGTGTGAGGCTAGATGATGAGGCAAGGGCCATATAGAGATGTTGGTTTGATGATCTAGGTGCGGGGCCAATGCATGCTCTGCAGGCAGAGGCTGGTGGGGGTATGGATGATTTCTGGCGCCGATTGGAGGTGGTATTGTAGGGTGTGTCGGAGGGAATGTGGTCGCATATCCAGGATGATAGATTCCTGGAGCAGTGTGTGGGAATTCTAGCAGAGTGGCAGACCGTGATCTGTAGAGCAGTTGTAGTGGGGGCAATGATGACTGGTCGACTTTCCCCCCGGACCTGGAGGTACCCCAGCTGGTGGGGCACCTCCAGCTGACAAAAGACCTAGTGGGGGAGCTCTAGGGGCACCATGAGTGTCGATTATATATTATTTTATTTATATAGGCCTGTGAGCCCATTATGTATAGGGTGGTTGTACACCCATTTTTGTATAGGGTAGGGGATACCCAGTTTGTACCAATAAGGGTGAGGGGATTGACTGGCCTACGGTTTTTTGTAAACATTTATGACACATTGATCGATATATATATATATACATTTTTGGGATCTTTGTGATGTCTACATGTGTGAATATTTTTGTGATGTTTTTATGATGTCTAATCTATATGTTGTGACCGATGTTTGATGATTTATGTATATGTAATGATGTCTTGATGTGATGAATGCCAATCTAACACTAGGTTATCCATGTTATTTTCTACTTGATTAAATTATCGTGAAATATGTGTAAATGTAATTGAATCAACGTTTCGAGATAATAATCTAACTTGTAGGTATTTGCGGAAGAGGCAAGGATCACGGACATGGTATACATTGTTGAGCTGCAGGACGACAAGCTGGGAATATAATAAGATGATAAGGTGGAAAGTGTGGTGGTGACTGGCCTCGGTGAGGAGGCCAATGATGACTGCATATTCTGCTTGGTTGTTGGTGGCTGAGCCCAAACATATGTCGTTGGAGTGGAGCAGTGTATGTGAGGGGGTGTAAAGGGCCCAAGCGGCCGAAGAAATATTTTGTGTCTAACGGCTAGCTCCATCAGCATAACCAATGTGGTAGGCCGATGTAGGATACATCTGTCAACAACACGGATGGTAGATCAGACATGAGGCATGGAGGGAACAAAAGAAGACTAAAAAATCTACAAATGTGTACAAACAAAAATCCTAGTGTAGAATGGCTATGCTTAAGCATAAAATTTCTTTAAGTACAACCTGTTGATGGGTTCTTTGAGAGGATATCCTTCTAGAGAGTCCAATATGTATGTACCTTTAGTGAGGCAGTGTTGGATGATGTAGGGTCCATTCCATAATGACTTGAATTTCCCATAACCGAGAGTATTGTGAGTGATATCGTAGGCTAGGATGAGATCTCCTTCATTGAATGAACGAAGGTTGACATGGTGGTCGAAGGTGGACTTGGACCATTTTTTAGCTGCCTCATTGTTCTGTAAGGAAGGTTGATGATCTTCATACAACGACTCTAAGTTCAGCAAGCGCTGCTCCATTGGAGCAGTTTCAGGTAATAGCTCAATGGAGGTGCACAACGTGGGAATTTCACACTCCATGGGGAGGGTGGATTCAATCCCATGGACGAGATGAAATAGTGTGAAACTGGTGGCAGTTTTGACTGTTGTAAGATAGGCCCATAACACTAAAAAAAACATATGATGCTAGTTGGTCTTATGTTTGTTGACAGTGCGTTGCAACATGGTTTTGAGGACTTTATTAACAACCTAAACCTTTCCGTTGGAATGAGGGTAGTATGGGGAGAAAAACTCATGGGAGAAGCCTAAACTTGAGGAGAGTTCAATGAAGATCTCATTCTCAAAGTGCTTATCATGATTGGAGAGTAACTGAAGTGGAAATCCGAAATGGATAATGACGTGGTTGAAGAAAAAACGTGTTGTTGTGTCAGCGGTATTGTTGAAGGTAGGCATGCCTTCGACCCACTTGGTAAAGTAATCAAATTCCACGATGATGTACTTGTGTCCATTACTAGATGGAGGGTTGCAAGTCATGAAGTCTATGCCCCATTTGTAGAAGGGACAGATGATGATGACTGGGCGTAAAAGAGCGGGTGGCGCTCTTGCTTTGTTTGCATAAAGCTGGCATTTGTTGCATCACTTGACAATGTGGATGTAGTCATGAAACCGTGTGGGCCAGAAGTATTTTGCTTGAATGATTTTTTGGGCGGTGGACATACCTAAGAGGTGGTCATAACAAGCCCCACTATGGCAGTCGTTCATGGCTCTGTCAGCTTCGTTGATGGTCAGACATCAGCGGAGTATGGTGTCGACCCCACGTCGATATAAAACATCACTGATAAGGAGGTATCGAGGGGTCTGATGGCGAATGCACCAACAATCATATCAAGAAAGGTGAGACCTAAACTTCTATGTCCGAAGGTAGACGAGAAGGTCACCATACCAAGGGTCATCCGAGGGGATGTAGAAGAGGTGTTAGTTAGGAAAATCCATATTGACGGGTGAATCTTTAGCGTCTGAGGGAAACGTCATGATGAGTTTGGCGTGAACCACTTCTTTCTTGCTTTTGGGAGTTGAGAACTCTAGGCCGTATTCCTGAAGGATGATGATCCATCGAGAAAATTTTCCCTTAATGTTTCATCGACTAAGAAAGTACTGCATGGGGTTGGAATCTTCTACAACTTTGATAGTGCGAAGCAAGATATAATGACGTAGTTTCTGGATAGCGAAGACAATTGCAAGGGCCAATTTCTCCTCATGATTGTATTTTAGGGGTGGTCCTGAAAGATTTTTATTGTTGTAGTAAATAACATGCTTGCTACCATCATCCCCTAGTTGGATGAGAACTCCTGCTATTGAGAGGGCTGAGGCTGACAAGTAGAGGATATAATCATGATCATAGTTGGGAGGACTAATCAAAGGGGCATTGGATAGCACCACTTTTAAATCATCAAAAGTGGTTTGGGCATGTTCATCCCATCGAAATGGGATATCATGATGCAGTAAGCGAAGGAAACCATGCACATGGGTGGCATAATCTGGGACAAAGCATCGTAAAAAGTTGGATTTGCCTTGTAGACTCTGCAGTTGGTGCAAATTCCTAGGTGGTGGAATTTATGTGATAGCTTGTACTTTGAGGGGGTCCACTGTGATGCCATGTTGGGAGACGATGAACCCAAGGAGGTGTCCGAAAGTGATGCAAAATACACACTTGAGGGGGTTCAAGAGGATATTGTACTGACTACATTGTTGACAGATGACTTGTTATTTGTCTAGATGCTTAGTTTGCTTCTTGGATTGAGTAGTGAGGTCATCCAAGTAAGAGAGAATGATACGAGTGAGATCAAGAAAAACATAAGTCATGGTCCGTTGGAATGTAGCACCTGCGTTTTTTAGTCCAAAAGGCATGACATGATAAGAAAAGGTACCCCATGGGGTAGTAAATGTGGTTTTATATGGATCTGCGGGATGAATCTAGATTTGATTGTAGCCGGAGAACCCATCCATGAAGGACAAGGCCTTGTGGCTGGCACAACCATCGATAATTTGGTCTATGAAAGGGGTTGGGAAGTTGTCTTTGGGACAAGCATGGTTGAGATCATGAAAGTCAGTGCAGATGTGAAGAGTGCCCTGTTTTTTGTTAACGAGGATGGGGTTGGAGACCCATGAGGTATACTCAATGGGGTATATCAACCCGACAACGCGTAACTTGTCAATTTTGGCTTTGATAGTCGCAAATTTGGATGGGTGGAGTGGGTATTGCTTTTGACGTACTAGGGAGACATCAGGCCATGTGTCGATGCGATGTTCGATTATAGAAGGATCAAGGTTGGCATCTCTGTATATGACCAGGAAAAAATATCCCGGTATTTCTGAAAGAGATCTTTGTAACCTGTGAGTTCCTCAGGGGAGCATGCGGCGCCAATGGTGATTTCCTCTATGATTCCTCGTTTAATGGAAATGTCGATTTTGACAGTGGGTGAAATGTTGGCCATGTTTCCTTCTTCAAAAGCATAAGGGGCAGGGATAGGGTTATTGAACCAATCTATATGCCTGGATGCAATAAAATCCTTATTTTCGATTGCACATAGGGAGGCTTGGCTAGGAGGGTCAAAGGATTCCCGTGAGAGAAAAAGCACTCTGTGATGGAGCACATTCCATGGGCAATCGGGGGTAGTGAGTTCCTCCAGGATATCTTCATCGCAGTGGTAAATGTGAGATTATAGGGGATCGAGGGAGGTAACATGGGTGATTGTCACCGTGTGATTGTATTAAAGTGGTGACAATGTAGAGGGGGTATCGCAACTATGGTGCAAAGGCTCACTTGACATAAACCAAATGTCCATACACTGTGGGTTGAAAACTGTGGTAGGGGGTAATATTTCCTGGGGGAAATGAACCGAAGAATTGGGAGGATTTGGGGGAACCTCCTCAGACAATCTATCCATGAACCATGGAGGGATGGAAAGTGATTCAGGTTCAGGGGAGGTGATGTGAATAGTATCTGGGGAAGGGATAGGGAGAATCACTTGCATCACAGGAAGTGAAGTGTCGTAGGATCTTGAATAAGGGTCATTTGACGATGCCTATATTCAATGATCAAAGGAAACTGGTATGTGAAATGAGAAAGTGAGTCACAAAGAGAGCAAGAGAATCTCATCAATTCAGGGACTGAGGTTGAGACATAATGAATGTCAGTGACGTGGGTACCCGAAGGTGGGGGTTGAGAGGGATCTTGCTGAAAGCTTTGGCATACCATCGTTATCGTATGTTGAAACTGAGGTAGAGAGGGGCAATGATGAGTGTAGTGGCCATACTCTGAACAGATGGCACACGCAAATTTGGTTCACAACACTTTACTGCCTGTAGTAGGGCAAGTTGTGATAGTACTAGGTATGCTTGGTGAAGAGACGAGAGATGTGGTTGCTCGACGGAGTTGAATTAGATTGCGTAACTCGGGAAGAGAAGGATATCTATTAGTGGGGTGTCCCTCTCTTTTGAAGAGTGCGCAAGGAGGTTGAACTTGGGGGGTAGTGGAGCGATGGGATCTTTCTTCTTTTGTCACCCCCAGCCGTAGCGGTGGTGCTGGCGATTTTGGGTGAGGATAGTGTGGCCCGATTAAGTACTGGAATCTGCATCGGGATTCTTTCTAATTGGGGAGGGAGGGATGGTTGAGGAACCATCGTGGGTGGGTGTAGATACCGTACCAGAATGGAGAGCACCATGTTGGGAAGGGTAAGCGTCGTGGCTACTTGAAAATATTATACTGTCGGTGGGGGGTAGAAGAAGGGAATTTGAGTAATGGCTTGGGGGATTGTTTCCCAAACTGGGATTTTCCCCTGGGGAAGGGTGAAATCGGGGATAAGTAGGGTCGTAGGGTTCTTAGGTATTTTCTGAGGTAGAATTTCTTCAACTGGTGGGATGTCAAGGGGTGGAGAAGCCTCAGTGGGAGGAATGGTACCTCCAGTTTCAGTTCCATTAGAAGATATGACACACACTTGTGCTGAGGGGTGTATGAGAGATGGTTCTCCATGGTATGCCCCCAGTAAGGATGGGTCCTTGAACATTCTGGGGCCCATATCCATGAGTGGATATGCATCAGAACTAGTGCGGACAAGAGGTAAGATATTATCGATGTTGGACGAGTGGTTAGGCTCGTAATGTGAAACTTGGCCGATGGTAATGATTTTCCCGTTGTGGGGGAACATCATCGTTTGAAACACAGAAGAGGCCATTGCTTTCATAGCGTACATATAGCTACGTCCAAACAAGATATTGTAATCAAGTGGGGCGTCGATAACCTCAATGTCGATAAGGATGGTTTTTCCCCCGAGTTCAACGTGGACATTTTGAAAGAGCCCTTCAGGGGAGGATGGTCGACCATCATAAGCTCTTAAAGTGATTACAGACGGTATTAGCTCAGGGGAGCCAAGTTTCTGCCATACAATTTTGGATGTGATGCATGTGGATGCACCTTCATCAATGATACACCGATGAACCATGATGTTTCGAATATTGACTGGTTTCTAGAAAGCTACCAAAGCAGGGAGATGAGGTTCCCCACAATCTAGATCAAATGTGATGAGTCTAGTATCAGCTGGGATGATTGCCCCCAAGGCGGAAAACAAGGATTTCCGTTGATTTGGACAAGTTTAGAGGACTTCCAATACCAACATGGTTGCAGGAGATTGCACCAAGTCATCGACCAGACCATAATTGTGTGTCGCCCTAGCCTGAGGGTTGTTGACATTCTGTCGTAACGAGATGTGAGGGATACAAAGGGTGGGTTCAGTGTTAGGGCGTGGAATCATAAAGGGTTGTCCAGCTGTAGTTGGAGCTGCTTCTGAAGTGCTAGAAGTAGCTTCAGGGGGCGCGTTGTATTGATGACTGCGCATTTGCAGAAGAATTTATTCTTCGCTAGTTAGGAGGATATTGCGATCCGCTAGATTTCTAGGTTTTTGATACTGTCCCATTTGTGGTGGGGAAGGATGTACCTTATGTTGGGTATTCATCACACCTTGGTGTGGAATAGGGTTTTTCAACACAGCCAGGGGTGGTTGTTGCAAATACTGTTGTGGGGCATGTTAAGGGGTAGGCGGCATAGGGGGACGTGGCGCATTTATGGAGTCTTTCATCCAGTTGAAGTCACAATTTGGGGGCAATGGTGAGTATAGTGACCATGCTCACCCCAAAGAGTGCAAGGGAAGTTTGTCCAAAGGTTGTTGTTTTTGTTCATCCCTTGTCGTTTGTTGTTATTGTCCCCGTGGGGGTTCTGGTTGCCCCCAACATGTTGGTTTTGTTGGGGGTTATTTCCTCTTGGTCCTGGGTTATTATTGTTTCGGTTTTTCCCTTTCTTCTTGGCATTATTCGACTGATGGGTCGTATTTTCCGTATTCATTTGTTCAAAATTTTGAAATTGCTGAATGGGATATGTAATATCCCTAGGCTGAGCCCAATTGTAATGTA
This sequence comes from Picea mariana, assembly GCA_032191745.1. Taxonomy (NCBI): domain Eukaryota; kingdom Viridiplantae; phylum Streptophyta; class Pinopsida; order Pinales; family Pinaceae; genus Picea; species Picea mariana. The sequence goes on along the minus strand of JASDQU010306844.1, from coordinate 94,285 downwards.
AATGAAAATGTACTTAAGCTGGTAAGCTATTTGGTATCAATTTTTGTATGCACATTTCATGGCATAGCGCACGCTTGTACTCCGTAGTAAAAAGATGAAGTGTGCACATTCTTGGATACTGTGTGCAACAACTTGAGTGCGCACGATTTTGAGGCCAGGGAGCCTTTTGTGTATATGTTGCGTTTTATAGTCTAGTGAGCCAGATATTATAAGCTAGGATGCTTATGTTTTGATTAGTTCGGAGAGCCTAGATGTTAAAGGCCAGTGCACCTATTTTTGTATATGTCTCATGATTAATATAAAATACATTGCTGCACGCAGACCGACCACGATAAAAGAGTATGGGGGACTAAACTCCACTAGTTAGGGAAAGGGAGGGCTAAAAGTTAAGGAAAAGGGCTAAACTAGGGAGGTTAAGCAAAAAAGGAATATTATATTAATATTTCTTAAATCATAAAGTATGGATAATTATTTTATCCTAAGTTCTAAAGTTGGGTACAAGTGGGGCCAAAGTATCTCCCAACATGACAAGTGTTAAGTTGGGGACATGCATACATATTGTTGGGACTTAGGTCATTTTCCCATCTTTTCCATGATTCTTCCCATGATTCTTTCCATCATTCAGTCATCTAGTCAATCATCCATGAGCATGCACACAACCATTGAGCTATCTTTCGTAACTTCATGACTGTACCTGAACCTGTATCCATAGCCATTCTCTGTTCGTGTATCTGGTTAGCTTGGGAGCTAGACTGAAGAAGCGGGTTACCAGGCCCGTGGGATATTGAAGAGGTGGGTTGTCATGCCTATGAGAAATTCTCTGGGTGAGAGAATTGCTGGGAATTGATTTCTAGAAGGTGCTAAACTACAACTACAGTGCTCTGAGACTTCCTGTCCGGCCTGTTGTTGAAGCTCAGAAAGGAAGTGGGGTAGCCGAAGGACTGTTGAGTAGAGAAGGGGCACATTTCCTGGGTGGGATAGGCATGTGGGGAATGAGGGGCTGTAGGTTGTTAGTTTGAGTTGGCACCTGAGATAGAGTTTTTCTTGTTGTCCATGAGCCTTTAGCCTGGTTAGGAATCCCTTTACCCGGGTGGGGTTTAGTCCCAGCTCGGGGGTGACTCACTGTTGAGAGTGATGAGCAGTGTGGTCTAAGGCTGGGAGGTTCGTGGAAGGTCTGCACGAATTTGGTGACATTCTTACCAAGATAAGTGACAATTGTGTGATAAATTTACATGTTGCACTGTTATTTACGTGCTTATTTTTATGGGTTATCATATGTGCGGTTATAACTGTTTATTTTTATGGGTACTTCCTGTATATGCTGCATGTATACGTTTACTGTTATTTCAGTGTGAATCCGTGCATTTACATATGTATTGGGTTGTTTACGTTTTATGTATATATAATGCTTCCGCAAGAGTTTTGTGTGTGTATATTTTAATTGCATGCAGTTCTAAAAATTTATGTGGCATAGCTCAATTGGAGGCTGGGTATGTTACAGTATGTTCCACAGAGAGAACAATAAGAGTTCTCTGGCGTAGCGTGGCCCGACATGGATGGTCGGGGACGTTACAATATTGTATCAGAGATTTAGTTTTCAACACTAAGCCCGAATGGGTCGAGAAAGTTGAGTTGAAGCGAAATGTCACAGAGGATTTATTTCGAAGTGGCCACATTTTAGTTTGTAGAGCGTCCATGGTAAAAAGTAACAACAACTAGGTGAATTTGGGGAAAAGCCCCAATTTCTGTTGTTAAATTCATGAGAAAATGGATAAATTCGGGCAAGTGATGAGTTCTCGATTTAATATCTGTTCTAGCAAATTCGGATCTAGAATGGGTTGAATTTGAAGTTACAGTGAAGCCATGACAGATGGAGCGAGTTTAGTGGTTAAAATTCTCAATTAACGAATTGATTTTGGATAAATTCATTCCATAAATGTCAATTTACAATGATTTGTTGTTGCATAGATTCAACTGGTGTTATCGGGGTGAAATTGAACAAATTTTATTGTTGCAGAATGTCGATGGTAAATTGGGGAAAAAGTTAAGCCAAAAGCCCCAATTTCTGCAACGGAATTCACGAGGAATTGATGCGCATAAAAATGAATGTGCACAGTTGGGCACACTAAAAATGCATGGTGTACAGTGAAAATCTTGTGATAGGTAAAATTCAACACTACGCGGCAAGATATTGGCGTGTTGTGCGCACGCTAAATTTTGGTGCCGCGCGAAAAATTTTAGTGTGCGGGTGTGTGCGCTAAATATCGACACCGCGCGGAAGAATGTTGGTGTACAGGAGCACACGCTAAATTTAACATTACGCGGTGTGCACACACATAATAATGATGCACGTGGTGTGCGCAGTGTTGGTAGAGTGCATAGGAGTTTTTTTGGTGCGCGCGCAATGTGGGTATATGTTGTCGCGTGACAATTTAGTTAGTGGTGTGCGCAGAGTTTTAGTTCGCGGTGGAGATGTACTAAACTCTGGCATGGTGCAGCGTGTAGAGTATAATACGCACAAAATATCAACGCATGATACAAAAATTGCACGCGGTGGATATTGGCATGTGACATAAAAGTAGTGCGTGCAAGTTATTGGCGCGACAAAGAAGTGATGTCGAGTGGGTTTTAAGTGCGCAAAGAACGATTTAACTTGTGTTGTTGCTGCGCATGGTAAATATGGGTTTACAGGTTGAAATTTGTGCACACGAAGTCATTTGAAGGGTGAACAACAACAAAAAACCAATGATTTTCTGTGATGTTTTATATCATTTGAACGTCATCTTTTTGTAGCGCGTTTTTGAGGCCCTTAAGAGCGTTTTTAGCAATGCAAAAACCACGAGAATAGAGTGTGCCAAGGCATACTCTATCTCTACATCTCAAATAAAAGAGCTCGGAGAGGGATTTCTAATGGTGTAAACTGTTCGTCAAACAGAGCTTTTATGAAGAAGTTACAACACAAAGAGTGAAGGGTAAATTTTAAGACCCAACTAACTTCAAAGAGCCATAGCTTTCTGCTCCGGAATCAGATTGAGGTGCAGGAGCAGTTAATGGAAATCTATTGATCCATAGCAGACAGTCCCATAGTTCAATTAAATTTCTGGGCATGTTAAAAATGTTTAATACGAAAAATAAGACACGTGTAGCATTCGAGACCAAAAACACAAATTGGCCTAGAATTTCAACAGGCTGTAATTAGCAGCCCGGAACCTAGAATACGGTGAAATTGGGACATAATGTCCATAATATGTATATGAGGAAACCCAATTGAGCTCCTATGAAAATTACAAAGGAGTAGGTGCAAAAATTCATAATTATAGCACAGAGTTGCGCCAAGTTGAAAAATGAATAGAAAAATTAATGGCCAATTTTCAAATAGCCATAACATTTTGTTCGAGACTCGGAATTGAGTATGGGAGAAGGCGTTGGAAAGGTATTGGAAAGTGGAATATAAGTATTCACCCATAAAATTGATCTGGGAATTCAATTTTCCAGGAAATCAGAAGAAATATTTCTGATATATTATTCAACCAGAATGGTTCATATTTTCATGAAATTGTTGAAACAATTAGCCTAACAAAGTTTTGTTGGCTACACATTTTGCAGAGTTAACAACAACTAGATCATAACAAGATCACCATAGATTCTAGAGGAATGGAAGAGGAACAAGGGACTTACAGTCAGGAAGATGAGATTAGAGGGATGGATGTCCATTTGGGCATTGAAGGAACAAACTCCAATGGACATNATGACTTCAACATGAAGTTAATGCAGAGCTTGAACCGAATAGAAAAGAAATTGGACAAGGAGAGTGGCTCAAGAAAATCTGGAAGTCACAGGCCTCCTGATGAGAAAAGAATAACCATAAGTGTTAGCAGACACCACCACTCCCCGAGGAATTCCAATAAGAGAGAACAAAACAACTCGAGTCCACCCCCTATCAGGAAGCACAAGAGTTCCGGGGTGGATGAGCTACGAGGAGAAATGAACAAAATCAAACCTCCTACATTTGATGGAGAGAACAAGAAGGATGAAGATGCAGAAACATGGTTGTTGGGCATGAGAAAGTATTTTCAATTGCATTATTATTCTTCTCATGCAGAAGGTAGAATTTCTATCTATAAACTCAAGGGAAAGGAATCCATGTGGTGGGATCAGCTTGTGAAAGTGCAACACATTAAATATAAAAGTGTTACTTGGAGGGAATTCAAGAAGTATTTCGAGAAGAAATACTTGAATAAAATATACTATGACAAGAAAATGAAAGCGTTCTTTGAACTCAAGCTTGGGAGTATGACCATTGATGAATATGAGAGAACATTTTTAGAACTGTTGAAATATGTTTCTTTCATCAAGGATGAGACAATTAAGATTCAAAGGTATTTGAGTGGATTGCCATCATTCATCAGTGACAAAATACAGTATGATGATCCAAAGACATTGGAAGAGACCATAAGGCGAGCTAAATGCCTATATGATCAACAAAAATCAAGGCCAACTTTCCAAAAATCTTGGGAAGACAAAAATAAATTCAAGGTGGATTAGAGGAAGAAGGGATCTAAGCCACCATTCTTCATAAATAATCCACAGGGACAACAAACTCCTAGAAATCCCAGAATGATTGAAACAGGGGGTGAAAGGCCAAGACAACCACCTATTCAATGTTGGGGTTGTAAAGGAGATCACATGTTCAGAGATTGTCCTCACGTAGGTGAAAAAGGGAGGACTGTTCACAAATTAAAACAAGATGAAATAGTGGAGGACATGGGGGGAAATGTACCGAGGATCTATGCAGCCCTGGACAACAAGCAAGTAGAGTATAAGTCACATATGATTGAAGTGGAAGGTATGATCAACAATCAAACCATTGCTATTTTAATTGATTCATGAGATAGTCATAGTTATATAGATTCTAAGATGGTGGAAGTTTTGCATTTTCCAAGAAGCAAGCATGGGAAATATTGGTTGGTGCAGCTGGCTATAGGAGCCAAAAAAATATTTAATGAGATGGTTAAGTCATGTCTTATGGACATGAATGGACTGAACACCGGGGCAGATTTGAACATCTTTCCTTTAGGTTCCTATGACTGTCTAATTGGGATGGTTTGGTTGGACCAAAATCATTCCCTCCTAGACTGTCATAACAAGGCCTTTAATTGCTTGGATGAGGAAGGGACCCTAAGGAAGGTGTAGGGAATTCCCAGGGCAGTAACCCTCCGAGAAATTTCAGCATTGCAGCTGAAGAAATGTTATAGAAAAGGGTGTCAAATATTTGCAACACATATCGAAGAGACACCTAAAGATAAGGTGCCAAATTTGGAAGATTATGCAGTCTTGAAATTTTTTGAAGATGTGTTGAGGGAGGTACCCGGACTACCTCCAAAGAGAGATATTGATTTCTCTATAAATTTAATGCCTGGAGCAACTCCAATGTCAAAGACTCCTTACAAGATGAGTACACCATAATTGAAGGAGTTGCAAATGCAGCTTGAAGAACTTCTGAATAAGGGGTATATACGCCCAAGTGTGTCACCTTGGGGTGCCCCGTTATTGTTTGTAAAGAAAAAGGATGGAACATTAAGATTGTGCATTGATTTCAGACAGCTGAATAAAGTGACTGTTAAGAACAAGTATCCTCTGCCAAGGATTGATGATCTTTTTGATAAATTGAAGGATGCAAATATATTTTCAAAGATAGATCTCAGGTCAGGATACCATCAGGTAAGGATTGAAGAGGAAGATATCAACAAGACCGCCTTCAGGACAAGGTATGGTCATTATGAGTTCACAGTGGTTCCATTTGGGTTGTCAAATGCACCAACTGTTTTCATGTGCTTAATGAATGGTGTTTTCCGAGAATATTTAGACAAGTTTGTCATTGTATTTTTGGATGGCATTATTATATACTCTAAGTTAGAAGAAGAGCATGAGCATCATTTGAGAATGGTGTTGCAAGTATTAAGGGAGCATCAGTTGTATGCCAAATTGAGCAAGTGCTCATTTTATTAGAAGCAAATTCATTATTTGGGACATATCATTTCAAAGGATGGGATAGCAGTGGATCCTGAGAAGATAGAAGCCATTAGAGAATGGTCAGTGCCAAAGATGTGATAGAGGTCAGATCATTCATGGGCCTTGCAGGCTACTATAGGAGATTTATTGAAGGATTTTCAAACATTGCACACCCAATCACTTCCTTGCAAAGAAAGGGTGTGAAGTTTTAGTGGACATTGGATTGTGAAAAGAGTTTCCAACACTTGAAACAATTATTAACAAGCGTTCCAATACTAAAGATTACAGACCCAAATGAAGACTTTATTGTATGCACAAATGCATGTAAAGAAGGACTTGGTGGAGTCCTCAGTCAAAATGCGTTTGTTATATGTTATGAATCAAGGAAGTTGAAAGAGCATGAAAGACACTATGCCACTCATGATTTGGAGTTGGAAGCCATAGTGCATGCCTTGAGGAAATGAATACACTACCTCATGGGGAAAAGGTTTGAGCTAAGAACAAACCATAATGGTCTGAAATATTTATTTGATCAGCCAACTCTAAATGTTGGGCAAATTAGATGGTTAGAATTTCTAAGTGAATATGACTTTGATATAAAGCATATCAAGGGGAAAGAGAACAAAGTGGTTAATGCACTCAATAGAAGAGTGCATGAATTACATGCTACAACCATTATCATGTACCAATCATATTTGAAAGACAAAATTTTAGAGGCTGCAAAATTAGATTTGCAATACAAGGAATTAGTGGCAAAATTACAACAAGGTAATTTACAATAGAAAATTAAAGAATACAAGCTAGATAATGATGAAATTCTCATGTATAGGGGCAAAATTTATGTACCAAATTCCTAGGAGTTGAAAAATATGATAGTGAGAGAAATGTATAATGTGCCTTATGCTGGGCACCCAGGATATCAAAAAACTATTGTAGCTGTCAAGAGACAATATTATTGACCAGGCATGAAGAAATAGGTTGCTGATTTTATTACCAGATGTTTGGAATGTCAAAAAGTAAAGGCTAAGCATCGACACCCAAATGTTTTTCTACAACCATTACCCATTCGTGATTGGAAATGGGAAGTTGTAACAATGGATTTCATCACCAAACTTCCCAGAACAAATAAGCAACATGGTTCTATCATGGTAGTGGGGGATAAGCTTACTAAAGCTGTCCATTTTATTCTAGTTAAGTTCACTCATAGGGCAGCCAACATTGCTGATGTTTATATGAAGGAAATTGCTAGATTACATGGCATACCCAAGAAATTTGTGTCTGACAGAGATCCAAAATTTACCTCAAAATTTTGGTAGGGATTATTTAATGGATTTGGAACAAATTTGAATTTTAGTACATCTTATCATACAAAATCATATGGACAAACAGAGAGGGTGAATCAAGTGATTGAAGATATGCTGAGGATGTATGTGATGGATAAACCATAAAAATGGGAATACTACCTACACTTGGTAGAGTTTTCTTATAACAATGGGTACCAAGCATCTCTAAAGATGAGTCCACTGGAGGCACTTTATGGCAGAAAGTGCAACACACCAGTAAGCTAGGATAACCTAGCAGACAAAGCAGTGGTTGGACCAGATTTGCTCAGGGAAATGGAGGAGCAAATGATAAAAATAAAACAAAATTTAAAGGCTACCCAAGATAGGAAGAAAATTTATGCTGATAAGGGTAGAACTCATGGGGAATTTAAAGTGGGTGATCATGTATTCTTGAAAGTGAAAACCAACAGAAGTTCCTTGAAGTTGGGAAATTGTTCAAAGCTGGCAGCTCACTATTATGGGCCATTTGAAATCCTAGAGAGGATTGGTCCAATAGCTTATATGATTGCATTTCTTGCATCTATGTTTGTTCATAATGTATTCCATATATCATTACTCAAGAAATATATACTCGATGCTAATCATGTTATTGATTGGAATGTGATTCAGGTGGAGCAAGAAGACGCTTTTCAAGTGCATCCAGTACGCATTCTGGAATGAAAAATCAAACAGCCCCAGAATCGAGCCATGGGGCTTGTAAAGGTCCAATGGACCTGGTACGGTCCCGAGGACACTACTTAGGAGCAAGAGGATGCAATGCGGGAAGAATACCTGCATCGTTTTGAGGATTTTTGAAATTTTGTTGTATATGAGTACATGATGCACTAAGGACAATGCATAAATAAGGGGAGGGGATTGTAATATCCCTAGGCCGAGCCCAATTGTAATGTAAATGAAAATTTACTTAAGCTAGTGAGTTGTTTGATATCATTTTTCGTATGCACATTTCATGGCATAGTGCGTTTTTGTACTGTGCAGTAAAAAGATGAAGTGTGCACATTCCTGGATACCGCGCACAACAACTTGAGTGTGCGTGATTTTGAGGCCAGGGAGCCTTTTGTGTATATGCTGCGTTTAATAGGCTCGTGAGCCAATTATTATAAGCTAGGATGCTTATGTTTTGATTAGATCGAAGAGCCTAGATGTTAAAGGCCAATGCGCCTATTTTTGTATGTGTCTCATGATTAATATAAAATACATCGCTGCATGCAGANAGCTAGGGAGCTTAAGCCAAAAAGGAATATTATATTAATATTTCTTAAATCATAAAGTATGGATAATTATTTTATCCTAAGTTCTAAAGTTGGAGACAAGTGGGGCCAAAGTATCTCCCAACATGACAAGTGTTAAGTTGGGGACATGCATACATATTGTTGGGACTTAGTTCATTTTACCATATTTTCCATGATTCTTCCCATTATTTCTTCCATCATTCAGTCATCCAGTCAATCATCCATGAGCATGCACACAACCATTGAGCTATCTTTCATATCTTCATGACTGTACCTGAACCTGTATCCATAGCCCTTCTCTGTTTGTGTATCTGGTTAGCTTGGGACTTTGACTAAAGAAGCGGGTTGTCAGGCTCATAGGATATTGAAGAGGTGGGTTGTCAGGCCCATGAACAATTCTCTGGGTGAAAGAATTGCTAGGAATTGATTTCCTGAAGGTGCTAAACTGCAGCTATAGTGCTCTGAGACTTCCTGTCTGGCCTGTTGCTGAAGCCCGAAAAAGAAGTGGGGTAGCCGAAAGACTGTTGAGCAAAGAAGGGGCACACTTCCTGGGTGGGACAAACATGTGGGGAATAAGGGACTGTAGGTTTTTAGTTTTATTTGGCACCTGAGATAGAGTCTTTTCTGTTGTCCATGAGCCTTTAGCCTGGTTAGGAATCCCTTTACCCGGACGGAGTTTAGTCCCAACTCAGGGGTGACTCACTGTTGAGAGTGATGAAAAATGTGGTATAAGGCTGGGAGGTTCGTGGAAGGTCTGCACGCAATTGGTGACACTATTACCAAGATAAGTGTCAATTGTGTGATAAATTTACATGCTGCATTGTTATTTACGTGCTTATTTTATGGGTTATCATATGTGCGGTTATAATTGTGTTTATTTTTATGGGTACTTCCTGTATATGCCGCATGTATACGTTTACTGTTATTTCAGTGTGAATCCGTGCATTTACATATGTATTGGGCTATTTACGTTTTATGTATATATAATGCTTCCGCAAGAGTTCTGTGTGTATATTTTAATTGCATGAAATTCTAAAAATTTATGTGGCATAACTCAGTTGGATGCTAGGTATGTTACAGTATGTTCCGCAGAGAGAATATCAAGAGTTATCTAGCATAACATGGCCCAACATGGATGGCCGGGGACATTACAGGAGAGGTCTGAACAAAGTGAACACCAATGTGTGGTTATCCTTATGGAGGAGCAATCGGTTGTGGAGGACCAGGAAATGGAAAATATAGATTTTTTTGTGGGAACGATTTATAGGGTGCATAGGAAGGCGTAGCGCTTTCACTAGTGCCCATGTTATAAGTTGAGGTAGAGGGGCTACTTGAACATGGTTGAGAAGTCAGGCGCATGATGGGTTTCAGTAAGGGTCCACTCATGGGTGGAGGGAGAGAAACATGATATGGCTATTGGTGAAGGGGTGAAGGGTAATAAGATGGCCCTCCATATATTGGGGGATACTGGGGTGTACTGTACATGGGTGGTGGTTGGATGTACGGGTTGTGGTGTGTTGTGGTATCGATCAATCCATCTACCACATGAGACATCCAAGGTTTTTCCTGGCCGAATGGTACGTGTCTCGGTGCATCAGGTATTACCATGTATAAGTAACCTGACTGAGCATAAATGAGGTCCTATTGAGCCTTGCTGATGGCTTCCTCTTCGGTTTGGGGGAAGGTGCATGCCACATCTTTGGCAAGGATAGAGACACGTGATTTGAGAAATCAATGGAGACATTGTTATTTGGTGGTTTCTTCTTTGCATAAACTACATTGCCGACGCCATTCATGAATGTGGTCAACAATATGTGTAGTCGAGGTTTGCTTGCACTCAGAGAGAAGTTTGAGACCAGTGTCATGACGAACTGGTAGTTGAAAGAAGGCCAAAAATGCTTTGGCCAAGGACTCAAAAGTCTCATGGGTCCTTGGCTTTTCGTCCACATACCACTTGGCTGATGGGCCAGTGAGTGTGCGCTGAAATAACCTTAAGCGGACGGACTCATCCATGATGTTGTTTGAAGAGCAGCATAAGTGGAAGGTCATGATATGGTTAGTGGGATCTTCCCCTGATTTTCCTCCAAATTTGGGATTGTCTGAAGGTAGTTTGGTAGGCATATTGGGCCATGTGGGGTCATGCAATATAGGGCTATTCGTGAGTTTACTCAAATCAAAAATGTTGAGGGACACAAAATATGGCATGGGGTGTGGCAGTGGAAGATTAGTTCCAGCCATGGTGTGATTAGGTAGTGGACCTGACCCATGAGGGGGATTTGATGGGGTTGTACTTCTCACTTGGGAAGAATTTTTCCCTCTGCCTCCTTGCGAAGGAGAGATAATGGATGGATGGCCTTGGGAATTGGACCCAAGTAGAGTGGAACCAAGAAAAGATGATCCAAAAATAGTGGCACTCACAGGGGTGTGAGACGGTTGAGCCGATGAGTTGGAAAGACTAGGAACTTCTCCTAGAATAGGAGGGATATTCTGCAAGCATCTGGAGTGACGGGGATTCTGTGGGTCCCCTATGATGTCTGACTAGCAAAGTGAATGTGTGCAAATGGTGATGAGAGAAATAAATGAACAAGAGACTTGTGTAATTTGGACCTTCACAATATATCTCACAATCACATGTAATCAAATGAACATCATACATAAATCAACTGTAAATAAGCATGCATGTCGGTAGGTGGATTTTTTTTGCGTGGGAGAACAAAGAAAAAACATGTTCCTGTCCTAAAAAGATGTAACGTCCTTCCTCTCAAAATAGCACTGGACCTTCCAATAGGACTCAACAGTGGGGTCTAAAGCCACCAGATGAGGAACTAGTGAAGGATGAAACAATCAGTTATAATGAGGGGTAGAGGGTGCATATCCCAAAAAAGATGGAGATATTTCCCAATAGCCACAAAAAATCTGATCAAGGTGCAATTGCAGCCCACAATTGCCACCTGAGTAGATGTCCTAAAATTTGGCCAGTAGGTACCTCAGTCAAAGTGCGACATTTAGATTTTCAGCCTTAGAATGGGTCATGGGCTGGATCCCTTCCAAGAGTTGGGTGACTCAAGGGGGGACGCACAGAACAACCAAACCTCAACCTTTGACCCTTCACGGGTATCTCCCTGCCTTATGGTGTTAGGAACACTTGAATTGGAGGATTTTAAAGTTCCCTATTTGTCAACTTCTAATGTTTGAAAATGTGAGAACTAGATAATGAGGGTTATTTGGATGCCTATCCCTGAGATCCTACCTAGAATAAAAAATTTCTTTTGGTACTACCTGTGGAGGAAAACTTAGTGAGTTTTTAGAAAAAATTTAGATGTGGTTGGTTGAGATATTGGGGGTGTGAACCAATCTCATTTGAATTAAGTGGGTGTGGATAATTTCTTTAGGAAATAGTGGGATGTTTCAGAATTCCTTTGGAGAAGACCTACTTCAACCTCCACAATTCAAGATGAAATTATGTGAGTGAAGAGTGACTTTGTGTGTAAGAAAGTGAACAAATGTGTCAAAATTTTAATAATTTAGGTGTCAATTTGCAGCATGTGGACTTCCTGTGGTCCTTACAAATCTTTATTACCTATCTTACTAGATGTCATTGGTACAACCTTGTGGAATTTTAAAATCCCTAAGGAACTAGCATGTGGACATATGGGTCCTTACCAATCCTTTAAATTCCTTAATGTGGTTTACACTAAGAAAGCTTTGAAAAACTATCCTAGATTGTAAGCATGTGGGCATGTATGGGCCCGCTACTTTGATCTTTAACCTCTCCTAGTGATGTAAACCAAGAAAGTAATTCCAAAAACTATCCTATTTTTGCAACATGTGAGCATGTATGGGCCCTTACAAATTTAAGATGATTTTCAAAAGAAACTAAGAGGAACCCTAGGGGGGCTTTGTCCTCTCCTAAAGATTTTTTAAGGGAGATGAAATGTCCCCTTAACCACCTTTCTGATTCTCAAGGTTGCTCTATGGTGTGAGAGAAGAGCATACTCAATGATTAAAGTTTGATTTTTGGTCCCAATGCAAATGTTTTTATATGTGATAGCAAAGCATATCAACTTAACTTTTACAATCAAAACAAGCCATCCATGTGGCAACTAAAGAAAGAGAGGAGAAATGTGGTTCTTTTTAACCCCCTAAGTGCCTATGTTTTGACTAACCTTTCATGTGGGAAAGGAATCTAAGTGGAGTGCATTTACAAATTGCATAAAAGAAAAATTTTGAAGGCTAGGGGCCTTCAAATCATCACAAAAACTCTTACAATGTTGAAATTCTGGACAAATGCATGGGTTACAGTTCAGATAGAGGCACAGTGGGCACACAATGCGCAGAGAAAAAAAGACCTTTTGACGCACAATGCACATAATGTGTAGAGAAACAAAGTGTTGTTGGCGCACAATTCTCGAAATGCACATCTGTGGGCTAAAATACCAGCGCACGTTCTGATACGTGTCGGGGGGGGGGGATTTTAAGTGGAATTATCCTCCTCCAGCTCCAAACTTAGCTCTTGACAGGTAAGGCTAGGCTGATTATGGTTCCTGGAAGGCAAATGGGTCAAAAAGAAGTGCTCTAAAAGACCAAATAGGGAGTAAGTTGATACCTTATCCCTAGTATGGTCGCCAATCTGTTGTGTCTGTTTCGTCACTTGGGTGAGAAAAACAAGGGCACTTACAAGTCTAGTTGGGCCTGCTAGAAAACACAAAGGTTAGTGCATGAGTTAGATAATCCAAGCACATGAAATAAACAAACAAATAGACTAAAAACAACTAAGGAAATAAAACTAAAATGCATAAAAAACTTTTGAACCAAAATCAATCAACCAAATGACCAAGATTATGCCACCAATAGATAACTATATTAGTGGGCAAACACCATAGATAAAGGAGGACTTATGGATCCCCTCTTCCTCCTTGGTAGGCCTCTTGAGTTCCCTATTTGAGAGCTCTTCTTACAATGATAAACAAGAAAGAAAATGGTGAAGAAATCCAAGCCTATTCCCTCAAGAGGTGAGTGGAATAGCTTATTGAAATGTTTCTACAATGATCCAAGAAGAAAAGAGGTTTCTTGAGGGAGGATTGAGGTAGCATAACAATACTATGAAATTCTTAAATTCTTAGTGCACGCATGGACTCCACTTATAGCATGTCCTTGAGGCAATATCCAACTAGTCTTTAGTGTGAACAAGGGGCCTTTTAGGGCGCCCTTAGGTATTTGACCAGCCCCCCATTCGGATTCAACACATATTTGAGGGTCAAATCAATTTGGGAGCTGGTCCATAAGTGGGTGAGGGGCTGAAAAAAACCATAAATGCATTGTTCATAGGAGTGCACAACTTTTCTCATACACAGTCGCGCATATGGCACATTGTGCACTCTATGGGCTTCTTTCTCCCATGCACTATTCACGTACTTCCTTTAGTGTTTCAACGCATGTCAATTTTTTTCCAGTTGTATAGTTTTTTCCTCTTGGAAATGCATTTTTGGTGCTGCAGGTGAACTAATAGGTGTTTGGCAGTGTTGTATTTCTATAACCATTTGCATGAAATGTTGTGGATGAAATTTCAGTGATAATAGGGTCCATTCGAAAGATGGAGCATGTGAAAATCATGGATCAAGGTGACACATGGCATCCTAGTCGACAGTGACAAGTGGTAAGTCCACGTCACCAGGTCCATGTGGTTGGGTACCACGTCACACCGGATTGAGGTCATGTGAGAGATTTGCGAGTTAGAACCTCCGGTGATCTGGTCCCAACATACATCATGTTGACGTAAGGGCATTCATGCAGGAGGTGACACATGGAAAGTGACGTAGCAACTACATCATATCGGATCGGGACGAGCAGAATTTCATGATGTTTGGAAAGTAAGTCGGTGGCTGGTGGATGATATAAATCCAATTGTCCTTTGAAAGGCTTGATCAACAATGCGCATTGATCATGCACGTTGAAGCTAGACACAAGATAATTTTTCAGACAGGGATTCGCTCATGTAGTGAGCGCATGTTTGAAAAGGTTCTGGTGGTTCGATATTTGTGCCCATGGTCCCAACTTGTGGTCACCCATGTGAATGAGCGTTTAGAGTTTGAGTTCCCAAGTGGATAAGTACTAGGCATAGACATTGGTCACATGGAGGAAAGGAGATCTAGTGCTAAGGAAAAGAAGAGCTTGGTTTTAAAGAAGAGCTTAAGGTGCCATAACAAAGTGTTCGAGACTCTGTTACGAAGAGAATTTTGGGCTCGTATAAGGATTTGTGAGTAGCTCGGCATTGAAGTTATGTAGAGTTACTTATAACTTTGCACTTGTGGGTACGAAGATCCTCGAGTGGTCTCCATCAATTGGTATCAGAGCTAATTTAAAATATATTTGAAAAAGGTATTTGCCATTGCAGAAGGAGGATCATGGATATCACTACGCAGAAGATATAGAGTCGAGGTGAATTTAAGAAGAAGGAATCCTGATAAGATTGTGTAGATAAGAAGAAAAAGGATTTGGATACATAATTCCTTAGTGGGTTAGTGAGATGTGCATTCAAGTGCATTGAATGAGGGTATAAGATCTCAAACATATCTTGAAAGGTATTATTGAATGTTTTGATCTCTAGACTTTTTAATTAATAGTGTTAATGTTAATTAGAAAGTAGTAGCAGAAGGATTGATATCATCCAACAATCAGTAGAACTATGATAGAGGGAAATAAGATCTCTTAGTTAGAGAATATTGTGGGAGAACCTTGGAACAACAGATGTTGTAGATTCTTCCAGTTGAATATTGGAAGTAAGGAGGACAATTGAAGTTTCCACAGGAAAGTGAGTAGGTGCATAAGCTAGAGAGGAGCAGAGGCGATGTTTAGAGGGTTCTAGGAGAGAGAGCCAATGGATATCAAAAGGCCACGTTAAGAGGGATAACTTGGTGAGTTATTGTAACAGGTTAAGGAGTAACTTGTTATTGCAAAGGATTGATTCAACTCATAGTGGACTAGGAGAATTTCACAACAAGAGGAGATGAAGATGGTTATTGATGGTCATTATAGAGGTTCTGGAAGAAGCCATAGTTAGAGAAATGAGAATTCCAAGGAAAATGGCATAAAGAGGATAAGGTAAGAGGAGATAGACAGAGTATTGGTTGAGTTAAGAGTACAACTCAATTACTTGAGATAGCCTCTACATAAGAGGATTGAGGAAAACCATAGACAAGGTTGGAATGTAAGGAAGAAAATCAAGTGGCCTGTGATGCATTTATTTGCAAGGAAACTAAGGAGAATCTTGAGGAGTTTGAAGCATAGGGTGAGTGCTTTGTTGAATAAGGAGAAACTCATAGGAGACAAGTTCAGGCAGAGGTCACTTGTAGAGGAAGGAGTTCACTTATGTGAACCAGAGCAAGGATTATTCCTTGATGAGGAGGATGAGGAAGAAGAGAGACATGTTGAGAGTCTCATGAGTTGCTTGGAGAGTTTAGATCAACATAAGGATGTGATGACAATGGAAGGAAATGAGGCTATAAAGCCTTATGTTTTTAAATATGACATTTTTTGTATGATTGCAGGTACTAAGGAAAGAGAAGGACGACAAATTCATAATTTTTTCATAGAGAAGGAGGAGACAACATTGTCTCATGAAAATGATCAGTACATAGATCACTTTTTATCAAGTGATGCAGAGATGGAGGAGAAGTTGCAGAAACTTGTTGTTGCATAGAAAAATGAATAGGTTAAATAACAACACTCTAATATAGTGGTTACTAAATTTGAGGAAGAACTAATGATATTGGAGGACTAGTTGATCAATCCAAGGATTGATAAAGAGGACTTCATTACAGATTTAGGTACAGAGTGTGCATAAATACTTAGTTACAACATTGAATATGAGATAAAGTTTTTTGAATATATAATTAAGTTTCTTGCATAGGAGTTGAATATATCAAATACTTTTGGATGGATATGTGATGAAGAAGAAATGCAGCAGCCAGTCAATAGCAACAACAACAAATTTCAGCAACAAGTTTGTAGCAATATGTACCAGCCATAGGATAGACTTGACATGGAAATTGAATAAATGAGGATGTTGATGGTGAAGATGTCTCAAAGGAGACATGCTAAAGTAAAGAAGATTTACATCAGAAGCAAGACAAATGGGAAGTTGCAAGAAACAACAAGGCAACATAAAGACACAATACAAGTAAGAAGTAGCATAAAGTTTGGGATCCAGGAGGACTTCAACAATTGGAGCTCATGATTAGGAGATCATGAATAATTTTTTTCCTTCAGAGTCTGATGCAATAACATCCTTCCTAAAAATCAATCATGTTTGGCTAGACCTCAAGGGGTCTCGAATTATTTGTATATTCCTATTTTTTGTTTGAACTCTAGAAAAATTCCATAGGATAGGGTTGTTGGGTTGAAAATATTGAATGTAGTTGAATCTGGCTTATTAAGCATATCTCAAGAGCTTGGGTGAGTTAGAGAGATCCTAGAACTAAGTTAGAGATTCCATATATTGTTTGAGGATTTTGTGGATCTGAACCAATTTTGGTTTAGGATCCTTTTATACAATTAAATTGTAAGCCTACAAGAATTAAAGAAAAGAGAGAGCAAGGATAGAGAGGTTGAGTGCGGCCAAAGGCCAAGAGGAAGTCCAAATTAATGTAAATCAAGCTAGAGAGGCGAGAAGTCCTTGTATAACTAATATACATATTCATTAATAGAGTCATGTATGTGTTTTATGGGATCTTTGTGTAAATATGAAATCAAGCGTCTTTCAATTGAATCGATGTTTGTGATTGCAGTCCATATTGCACTCGACTAAGTCGTGTATGTGTAGGTGCTATGAGCATGAATGCAGTGGAGAATGAATCAGATCAAATTCCTTAAAAACTAATGCAGAAAAACCCTCTTTACCAGTGGAAAGAGTTGAGGATTGTTGATCGTTGATCAAGCATAGAGATCAAAAATCCCAATTAATCATTGAATGATCAGGGGAAGCAATCGTATGGAAATTATGGAGCTAGATATGAGCCGTCAGATCTTAATCGAGGTCCATAGTGACTTTATATCCTTATCGGATTGGGATAATGCGATATAAGTTAAGTTAAGAGTGTCTGATA
The DNA here is from genome assembly GCA_032191745.1 of Picea mariana. Lineage (NCBI taxonomy): Eukaryota > Viridiplantae > Streptophyta > Pinopsida > Pinales > Pinaceae > Picea > Picea mariana. Next base: position 76,594 of record JASDQU010306844.1, on the reverse strand, counting down.
TTCTGGTGTTCGATAGACCAGACTAGCTGGTATAGTAGCTCATGACTGGGTTAGCCAGTAACCATCGAATCATGATAGGGAGTATACATAGGTGAATTCTTTCAAAGAAACAACCTAGTGTCCAATACACATGGCGATCATCTGTTGAAGAGGAATATCAATGATGATCTGAGGTGCAGCGAAAGTATGGGGAAAAATAGATTTGATTGTTCATTCCAGAACTAGATCAATGGAGCACAACTATATTGGAAGTATGAAGGTGCAAGAAAGTTAAGGGAGAGGCAATCCAAGCCTTTGAAATAGTGGTTAACAGATCGACAGTGGAGATCTGTGCGAACAATCATATCAATGGTTGAGATCTTATTGGATCTCTTCAATCGAGACAAACTGAAAAGGGTGAAATTCAATCCTTCTCATAGTTCGATCTCAACATACGTTAGCACACGTATGCAGCCACTCAGAGGGTGACACATGGCCCATTCAGTAGATGACATGTGTCCGGGTCCATTCGACAGATGGAGCATGTGAAATTCATGGATCAAGGTGACACGTGGCAACCTAGTCGATAATGACACATGGAAATCCCACATTAGTAGGTCCATGTGGTTGGGTACCACATCACACTGGATTGGGGTCATGTGAGAGATTTGTAAGTTAGAACCTCTGGTGATCTGGTCTTGACATACGACATGCTAACGTAAGGGCATCCGTGTAGGAGGAGACACGTGGAAAGTGACGTAGAAACCACATCATATCATATCGAAACGAGAAGAAGTTCATGACATTTGGAAAGTAAGTTGGTGGTTGGTGGAAGAATGAAATCCAACCATCCTTTGAAAGTCTTGATAAAAAGTGTACATTGATCATACAAGTTGAGCTTCCCACGAGATAATTTGTCGGACTGGGATTCACTCATGGAGTGAGCACATGTTTGAAAAGGTTTCGGTGGTTTGATATCAATGCCCATGGTCACCTACGTGAATGAGCATTTAGAGTTTGAGTTCCCAAGCAGATAAGCACTAGTCATAGACACTAGTTGCATGAAGGAACGAAGAACTAGTGCCAAGGAAAATAAGAGCTTGATTTTGAAGAAGATATTGAGGCACCATAACAGAGTGTTCTAGACTTTGTTACAAAGAGAATTTGGGATCGTATAAGGATTTGTGATTATATCGACATTGGAGCTACACATAGTTACTTATAACTCTGCACCTGTGGGTACGGAGATCCTCGAGTGGTCTTCATAAAATTTCTTTATGCAACTATATCTACTAAATCATGTCCCAAGAAGACTAAAAAGGGTCTTGTCAAGACAATTTTTTGATGAATAGTTTTGGTTTTTAGAAGGAAGATAAATACATGAGGTTATAGAGATTGCTCATGAAGGACCCCACTTAATTAAAATCATGGAACAAAAATCGATGGTGGTCAAAGTGAACCTCTCCAAAGCATATGACAAGGTGAGCTAGCTATACCTTAGGCTTACATATACATATTTTGATGTTTTGATAAATGAGGAATCATGTCCCTTCTTCAGGCCAATAAAATATCTAAGATAAGGATGACCCTTATCCCCACTCCGTTTCCTTCTAATTGTTGAAGGATTGAGCAGGTTGTCAAAAGAGGATTTGGAAAATGGTAATTTTAAAGAGGTTATAATTGGGTAATATTGTAATATTACTCATTTGATATTTGTTGATGAGATACTGATATTTTTTGAGGGATCCAAAAGGGTTGTTGAGAATTTTAAATATATTATGGATTTATTCTGAAAGGAAACAAGAATGAAAATAAATTTATAATATATTATGGATTTATTCTGAAAGGAAACAAGAATGAAAATAAATTTATAAAAATCAACTCTCTCGCTATTGGGTATACCTGAGCAGGAAATGAATTAATTTTCACAAATTCCTCCTTTCAAATTAATAGACCTTGACATGGAGTTGAATTACTTGGGTTTCCACTTGAATCCAAACATGTATAAAAAAAAATCGATTGACAATGGTTAACAACTAAAGTGGAAAAGAAGATAAACACTTGGTGTAATAGGTGGATTTCCCAAAGAGGACACTTGGTACTAGTCAAAGCTATACTAGAAGCAATCCTTGTCTTTTGGATGTCAATGGAATGGATGCCAAAATGAATTCTTGAAGTCACTATAAGGCTATGACATAGATGCATATTGTTTAGAGATAATGGGAAGAGATGTTTTTCTCTGGGTTCATGGAAGAAACTAGCCCTCCCAAAAGAAAATGGAGGATGGGGCTTAAGGAATCCATTCCTCTTTTCAAAAGAACTGGCAAAAAAAGTGTGTTGAGGTTGATTCAAGGAACTGGGCTATGGAATTATTTAAATCCAAATACATTGCAATGGAAAAAATGGAGGAATGGGTTAGGAACCCTGTAAAGAAAACACATAATGTTTCAATAATGTGGAAATGGTTATGTCTACTTTCCAAGTGGTGGAGACCTGGTTGATATGGAAAGTTGGAAAATAAGATAGAGTTCAAAATAAAGGAAGACACATATTATCCCCACAATTGATCTTGGATTTAAGAGTCAGAGGATATTTTATGTTAAGATTGGTTGCAAACTAGCATAGAACAAACCTTTGGACCTAAGAATGGTTGACCTAGAGAGAGTTAGGAATTGAGAAGGAATATACTGATGAATGGTAGAGCTACATAGGCATTTCGAAATATAGCAATATCATAATTAGAGAGGAGGATGACCAGTTGATATGTTCCTTAAACCCATCAAAGGATTATGTTCCAAAAATAGGATATAAAGCACTTGTTGAGTAACCAAGAGAGAAACAACATGTATGGAGGTGGAAAATTTTATGGTAACTAAATAGTCCAACCAAATCCAAAATTTGTATGTGGATGATCTTAAACAATAGGGAACCTACATGGGACATACTACAAAAAAAAAACATTTATTGAACCTAGTTGGTGCAACTTATGTCAGAAAGAAGAAGAAACAAATGCACATATCATTGTCACTTTCCCTTTTACAAAGGAAGTATGGAAGAAAGTGTAAAGGATGATAGGGTACCAAAATGCATGGGTAGGTGATGATATTGAAGTGACCTTTAGGTTATGGTGTTTCAACAAGGATCCAAAAACATATTGAAGCTCTTCCCTTAAACATTGCATGGGGAGTTTGACTGGCTAGGAATTTGAAACTATTTGAAGGAAAATAGACAATACCTTTAAAATGTGTTGTCCAGGATTTAAACATCCCAAATGCATACCCTCAAGCATAAAATAAACAATCAACACATGGTCACATGTAAGAGATAATAAATAAAAACTTCCCATGGGCATACTTTGATGGTGCCTCTCAAGGGACCCCTCACAGCGGTGGAGCAAGACAAATATTGTATTTATCACAAAACCATAGCATAAAATTCAAAGTTGGAATTGGGAAGGAATCAAATAATTTATGTGATTTGATGGCCCTCAAATTGGTTTTGAAACAAGCCCAAGAATTAGGAGTTTCTCGTATCCAAATGTGATTCAAATATATGGTGATTCACTTCTTATAATTCAATGCATGCACAAGGAAATAACATTAAGAAACATTACATTACAATGCGTATTTAATGATGTACAATCATTACTTTCAGCTTCTCACAAATATTCTTTTCACACATCTGCAGGGACAAGAAAAGGATAGCAGATGAAATTTCCAAAGCTAGAATAGAGCTAGATCAGGGACCCTAGATGATATTAGTACAATAGGAAAGGAACACATATGGTTCTCCACACGAGTCTTGGATATAATTATTTTCACTTATATTTATGTTTCTTGTATAAACCTGTGAACTAATGTTAGTACATAACTCTGTGTATGTGTTTATTTTTGGTTTTTTGACATGACTATAAAAAAATTGTACCAAAATTTTTGGATATTATATACAAAATAGGGTGAAAAGGCATGTGAGATAAAAAAATATGTACAAATTTGAAAGAATTGTTTTTAATGAATATAGCATCGGATACATTGTAATTTTGTTTTTATTAATAAAATTATAAAAAAAAATCATGGGAAAAATATATTGTTTACGTATTTTCCTATGTTAAACATTGGAAACCAAAAAAATTGAACATTAAAAGTGGGATAATCATCGAGTCAATATACCAGTCAAATGGATTATGTGAAAAAGCCTTCAGTATAACCAACAAAGTGATCTTTGAGACAAAAAAAGAGACTGAAAGCATATGCATAATGGAAACCAATGTGTGATCTCAACTAGTTACACGTAGACAATGTCACCCATGACTGTGACTTCATGAAATAAGATGTCTTATGCTTTCAAGAAACCTAAACAACCAGAATAGTCAACACCATTTTTTACAACAATATTTGATTATTTCAAGCTTTCAACCTCCATGGCATTATGACATGCCACATAAATAATGCACTTGTAAGTAAATCTAAAAACATGTGCTACAATAAATATTGAAACATATTTATTCACTTTCATAAACAGAGTGACAAAAAACTTTCCAATACTGAACTAATATTGGCAAGATACTTCCACATTGAAATTTCCAACTTCATCAACATTGACATTTCCAACTTCATCAATGGCAAAAAATTTGAAAGAGGAGATGCAAATGGTTGCATTGTATTGAATAAAAACCACTTAATCAATCGGTTTGCAGTATTGGAATCGTTTGGCATATACACAGTAAGATCATTTGGAGCAGCTATTACACATTGTCACCATAACAACAACGAGTGCGAAGCATATGTGAAGGATGAACAAACATAACACAACACAATTACATGATCAACATTTCTTTTATTTATTTTGTTTGTACTTCAGTTAATTTTTATTTTTTTCCTACCACACTCAAAGATGCAGTAAAGTTCATTTAAAGATGCAGTAAAACTCAAAGTTAGTATTCATATTCCCTTCCTACTCATTGAGAATTTCTCAAATTTAACATTATTTCCTTATATTTTTACATTCCTCCCACTCAATCTAACATGAATCTAAGTATGGAACATGAACATAAAAATAATGTAAGTGACTTGGATTTTAAAAGCAAAGACTAATCACTTGGCTCCATTCGAACCAGTTTGAAAAGAATGCTACCAAATAGTTGTCACATAGGGACTTCCAATAGATGATCTCCTCTAATGTATTTTTATTCTCTATTCCGAAAGCTCTCTCAATATTTTTTGAGCACAAAAATAATATTTTAAAGAAATTCAAGTAATCTCTCACCTTTTTTAAGATCCAATAAACAAATTATAATCTCGGTGGACATTAATAATCGTCATACACTACAATATACAATTGAAAAAATAAAATAACAATATTCATTACACTTTGCTTAAGCTATTTCCGAAACTCATTGAAATTTTCTTCCACCAAAAATTTCCTAGGAAGAAATTTTTAAGACCTTTGTTTTTCTACGAGAATTCCTTTCAAATGGCACAATCATAATTAAAATATATTTGTTGACGTGAGGAAGCTTTATCTCAATTCTACGATGAGGTAAGTTCTTTCCCTTTATAGTATCTTAGGAAAATCATTTCTCGCAATTGTTTTGAACTTTCCCTTTTGCAAAACAATATGCTCATGAACTTTGTTGCAATTGTCAATTTTTCATATCAAAGTTGGAAGCTTAAAGAGATACAACACATAGTATATATGGAAATGATACAACATGTTTTTTCATATTTTTGGTTGTTTGTTGTAGTGTGAACTTGTTCAATCATAGTTAGTTTTTGCAAGAGCATGTTGTTGAAAGTATTTACCTGCTATATTTCTATAACACCAAACTTCTACTGAAACTTTTTCTTATCATTGTCACAAATCCTCTCACATAGTCAAACTTCCTAATTATCACAGTCTGATAACTCTCATAGCAATCCAGAACTACCAACTTTCTTTCCCCTCCAGTGTGCACAAACCAAGGAATGAGATCTCCTATACCATGTATTCCCTTAGTCTATCCCACTTCCTTCATGGGCTCCAACACAGACTATCCATGAAATCTCTCTACTGGGGACTTCAAGGATTCTCAATTGTCACTATTTTTTCTCAATGCCAATAATTTTTCATGCACACAAGCATAATTTATTCATGGTTTTCATAGCAGCCACACATAGCATTATGTTACAGTCATAGTATGGAAGCCTATCCTTTCAAACATCCTCCTGGGAATAGTGATTGGCATTTCTCCCTTGTATAACCAAAAGTCATGGAATATATTTGCATGCTAACAACTCACCATGTGTATTTCACTTGGAAACTCATCCCAAGATTGATATGACTTAGGATAATATGAGGTAAGTGACTTAGGATTAGAATAAAATAATACTATTTCTTTTTTGTCCCCCTTTGAGCCCCCTAAACCCCCTTTCTTTACTCTATTATGAAATCATAGCCCTCCAATTTTTTGTCCTTCTTCATCTACAACTGATGATGTATTTTTATTATTATCCTTCAATGTACAATATTTACATATTACATTGTTATTCCCTTACCTTTTTTCCATATACACATATATACATTATCGATCCAGGGAGCAAACCATGGGTGTTACATTTCCCTCCCCTTAATTTTTTCACCATTCTTAGTGGACATCACCATATATTTATATATATAATCATTTTTACATCAAAATTTCAAAACAACTACAGCTATTCCTCTTGCATCACATCCTCCATCTCCCATGTCACTTCTTTAAGGTTGAAGTGGGTCCAATAGACAGTTACCTACCCTATGACTCTGTTTCAAAACACTATGACCTTCATGTCCAATATACATACTAGTTACACCTATAAGTCTCCTTTTGGTGCCACCAAAATCAAATTCCAGTCAATGACATGGTTATGATCATGGAACACATGGAACACATTGTGCACATTTATGAAAGTAGGCACTGCAAGCATGTGTGCAATTGGTCATATTCTATCCAATATTTGAAATGGACAATAGTATCTCATTGACAACTTGGTGCAGCTTCCCAACTTCAAGGAAATCTTCTTTTGCTTCACTTTCAAAAATACATACTCCCTAATTTTAAATTCCCCCGGTGTCCTTCCTTTATCCACATAACTCTTCGGCCTATCCCATGTTGCTTTTAAATTCTTCTTAATTTTGACCATTTTCTCTTCCATTTCCTTGAGTAGCTTTGGCTCAAGTACTGCTCTGTCTATTGGATTGTCCCAACTAACTAGAGTGTTACACCTTCCATATAAATCTCCAAATGGATTCATCTTCAATAAATATTTATATCCATTTTTTGAAGAAAAATAAACTAAATGCAAGTAATCTTCCCACTTTGATGGTTTATTCATCACATACATTCTTAGCATGCCTTTAATCACTTGATTTAATCTCTCTATTTTCCTCTCTGTTTGTGGATGATAGACTATACTAACATTCAGATTTGTGCCAAAACATTTAAACAATCCCTCGCAAAATTTTGAAGTAAACTTTGGATCTTAGTCCAAAACAATTGTTTTAGGTACTCCATGCAACCTAGCAATCTCTTTCACATAATTTTTTGTGATATTTACTACCTTATTATTCAATTTAACTAGGATAAAGTGAATAGATTTTGTCAATTTATCCATCATTGCCATTATTGAATTATTTTGTTTTGTTGTCATGGGAAACTTGGTGATAAAGTCATGGTTATCACTTCCCATTTCCACTCTAGAATTAGCAATGGCTGCAAAAAACCTATTATATCTCTATGTTCAACCTTTACCCTTTGGCATTCCATACACCTGGATATATAATCAATCCTGTCATTTTTTATTTCTGGCCAAAAGTATTGGCCTTTTTCTATTGCAATTGTCTTCGAGTAACTAAAATATCCAACATATGGAACATTGTGCATTTATTTTAATACCAAATTCCTTAATTCATGGGAATTAGGAACATACACTTTATTTTTATGCATAAGTATGTTGGACATTGGGTTCACTCTTTCCACGATTTTCGTGACATGGGTTAACCCCCTATCATGGATCCTAACTTCAACGATTGTGCCAAAGACTAACACTTGTGGGTTTTGGTCTAACAACAATTGTAGTCCAAAAAATGATGGTATTAGAGCGATAGGTATCAAGTTCAAAACTCACCTGACACACACTGGAGGGGAGATTGTTGGACATTGGTTTCAACACTTCCCGTGAGTTTCATGACATGGGTTAACCCCCTCTCGTGGATCCTAAATCTGGTGATTGTGGTGGAGACTAAAGCTTGCCTTTTTTGTTCTAAGGAAAATCATATTCCAACAAAGTATTCCATCTTATTTCAACTTATACTTTTCATATTTATGTTGTACCTTTTCTGTTATAATCATTCTTTTGCTTGTAGGTAATGCTCATTTGAAACAAGAGCTTCCAAAATTATGTTTTTCAAATTTGAATTGCACATGCTAATGGCTATAGCATGCAATATATGTATCATTATGCTAAGTGCATCAACAACCTTGTTCTCTTTTCCTCTGATATGTTTAATATCAAAGTCACATTCACTAAGAAATTCCAGCCATCTTGTTTTCCTAGCATTTAAATTTTGTTGTTCAAATAAATATTTCATATCACTACGGTCTTTCCTTAACTCAAATTTTCTTCCCATTAATTAATGCCTCCACATTTTCAATGCATGCACTATGGAAGAAAGTTCTAAGTCATGTGTGGCATAATTATTCTCATGTTGCTTAAAATTTCTAGACCCATAACAAATCACATGTCCATTATAAGTAACAAATCCACCAAGTCCCTCTTTTTATGCATCTATGCATACCACAAAATATTCATTTGGATTTTAAATCTTGAGAATTGGTGCACTAGTAAGAAATTCTTCAACAGTTTGAAACTTTCTTCACACTTTGGTTTCCATTCAAATTTAATTCCCTTCTTTTGTAAAGATGTAATGGGATAATCAATATTGGATAACCCTTCTATAAATCTCTTGTAGTATATAACAAGCCCCATGAATGACCTTACCTCTTTTATGTTCTTAGATGTTGGCCATACTCTAATGGATTTAATCTTCTCTATATCTCCACTATCCCTTCCTTTGAAATTATGTGTCCCAAGTAATGGATTTCCTCCAATAAAAATAAAACTTGCTTAACTTAGCATACAATTGATGTTTTCTTATCACTTGTAGTACCAACCTCAAGTGTTCTTCATGCTCCTCTTCTAAATTAAAATAGATAAGAATACTATCTAGGAATACAATGACAAACATATTTTAGTAATTCCTAAATATTCCATTCATTAAACACATGAAGATAACTAGTGCATTTCTCAATCCAAATGACACCACTACAAATTGATAATGTCCATACCTTGTTTTGAAAGTTGTTTTGTTGATGTATTCATCCTTTATCTTTTCTTAATGGTAGCCTAATCTCAAATATATTTTTGAGAAGATCTTTGTTCCTCTTATATGATCAAACAAATAATCAATTATGGGTAGAAGATATTTATTTCTCATAATGACTTTGTTTGGCTATCTAAAATCAATACACAACCTCAAGGTTCCATCTTTCTTATTCACAATGAGTGTCGGTGCTCCCCAAGGTGAAACACTTGGGCATATGTACCCCTTATTTAACAATTATTTTAATTTCATTTGTAACTCCTTCAATTCTGGTGTGCTCATTCTATATGGAGTCTATGACATTGATGTAGTTCCATCATTAAATCAATATATAAATCTATATCTCTTTTTGGATGTAATTCCAGTATTTCCCCAAATACATATTCATACTCCTGAAACACTGGAACGTCCTCAAAACTTGGAATTTTTCTCTTGGCTAACCCTTCCACATGAGTTGCATACAATTGACATCCTTTCCTAAAGAATTTATTTAGTTGTAAGGATGAAATCTTCCTTATAGAAATGGGCCTTGGAATTCCTTTCATAGTCCTCTACCTTCCTTCTTGATCAAGACAAGTAAAATTATTGTTATGGAAATTTAGAAAAACGTGATGTACATCCAACCATTCAAATCCAATGAGAACAACATATGAGCTAAGCGGTATTAGTTTCATATCTGCAATAGTGTTAACATGATTCTTATGTAATGGATAACCTTTAACAATCTCGCTAAATATTTTTTAGATCCAATAGCTAATTGAACCAACCATGATTTCTCATGCTTACTATTCTTCAAATGAAATCATTCAACCAAATTAAGGGTAATGTAACTATGACTTGATCTTGAATCAATTAAAATAACAATAGGTTGATTTGCAATATTACCTTTAACCTCAATCATGTTTGAATGATGGCCTTCCTATCAATTTTCCAAGGCTGCATATATTATTGGGATGTTCCTACCCATGTCTTCCCCTATAGTTTCCTCCTGTATATTATGCACAATCCTCATTTTGTCTCCTTTATGAGGACAATCTATGTACATATGATCTCCTTTACATCCCCAATATTTGATTATGGCCTTTCCCTTTTCCCTGAGGATTGTACCATCTTGGTCTCACTCTGAGCTCGATGACATTGTTGATATTTATTAGGACTACTCCTAAAGAAAAGAGGTTTGAATTCCTTCTTACTCTGATCCAGTTTTTTCTTCTTTTTATCTTTCTGAGACTTTTGGAAAGTTTATCTTCATTTCTTCTAATTAAATAAGTGTTTGGCCTTTATGACAGTCTCTTCTAAAGTCTTAGGTTCATCAAATTGGATCTTGTTTTTGTAAAATGATGGAAATCCATTTAAGAATCTTTGTATCTTCACATTATCCTCTTTAATAGAGCCCACATATCTCAATAGGTCCAAAAAATTCATCTCATATTCTTCCATGGTCACATTTCTGAACTTGAATTCAAAGAAATCATGCATCTTCTTATCATAGTAGTGTTTAGTGCTTAGGAAGGTATTTCTACTAGAAATATTTATCGAACTACTTATAAGAAATACTCTTCTCATTGATGTGATTAACTTGCTTCAGTTGATACCATCACATAGAAGTGTTTCCTTGTAGATGGTGTATAACAATCTTGGATTTTAGATTGGATGAGTAGTTATGCAACTAAAAACACTTTTTTATCCCTAGAAACCAAGCTTTAGCATACTCTCCCCTTTTTGTTTCACCATAAAAAATTGGTGGCTTAATATTCCTAAGCTCTCCTTGCACACTATCTTGTTCATGTCTTATTCTTTGGTGTCTAAATGGGGATACTTTGTTGATTAATGGGTTGGTTGTCATTGATGTCAACCCTTGAAGAAAGTCCTGTAGTGAATTCTGGTAGCACAAAGGTTTGGGTAATGGACCCAAGTTTGTTTGATGTAGAATGGTATGAGTTTTGATATATTTATAGGTGCGACTATTATACATGGATAGTACATGTC